>JWJA01000794.1:0-27176 GCA_000812885.1 Lanzia echinophila
ACCAAAACCTCCCCATCCCTACACCCGCACCGCCTCAGCCCCCCAAGCGATTTCGAGCTCAACCCCTCCTCATTCTACAACACCGAGCCCATCTCCGCAGCCTTCCCACCCGCCTACACTCCCACGAGCGCCAATTTGCTTTCGCCTTATGATCCTGTTGCCGAGGGCGCCACTATGTTCGGGAGTGGTATTTTTGATAAGGAGTATAAGGAGCGTCAAGAGAGTTTCGGTTTGGGTTTGGGTGAGGGTGATGGTGATGGTAGTGGAGAGGGAGGAGAGAGAAAGCGTGTTAAGATCAAGGAGGAAGTGAGCGTGATTGGAGAGGGCGCTGGAGAGGGAGAGGATGATGTTGAGATGGAGTAGGGGGTGAAAGGAGGAAATTTCCAATTCATCTCGAAGAAGCCCGATTAAAGGAAAGTCGAAGCGAAACATGCTGATTTGGAGGGTATTATCTGTATTACAAGCAGGACGGAGGAAAGTTCGGAAGGAAAACGATGCACGCAATGGATGGATATTATGGCTGAGCACTACTACAGTACTTTGAACATGCAGTCAAAAGATAGATAGCAGAGCAAGCGAGTTTGCGGTGCTTTTATTTCCTTTGGCTGGGGAATCTTTGGGGTATCACGATTGGGATATTTCCTGGGCCGATACGACCAGAGAGGATTGGCTTTTCTTAGATCTGGGAACGATGAGATATTTCGATTTATAGGTCATGCTAAGTGATTCTTCGTTTCAGTGTTGTGGTGAAATAGTTGGAAGATGTAGAATGGGCAAACTTGCGGATGGATGCTTGTTGAAGGTGGGGGGGCAGGCTACTTCGTGAAATGTTAAGAAGTACGATACTTACAAATAAGATGCAACATCAAGCACGCCTTCTTCCCTCCACTGCCAATCACACATTCACATACAGACGTTCATCATACATCGGGTTTTGGTGATTTTATGTTATTATATTGACATTGCCGGGAGGCTCTATTATCTTCTCTATTTATTCTCGTGTCTGTATGTTGATATCAACGCCATGCATTTTTCGTTTTCTCGTATCCACAAACCCCTTCCTTCATTATACCACTTCCCCCCACAAATCATGCACTACCATATCTAGAAACTCCGTCCATTTCCCCGCTCTACCATCCTAAAAACACCAATTTCATGTTAGCACCAGCCAAAGGACCGTCATGCTTGCTCATATCATCGCCTCGCGGGGGACGAAGCACTCAAAATAATCATAAGAAACAAATGGAAGGGTAACGGGAAGAGATTAGCAAAGTCGAATCGTAAATAAAAAAGCAAGCGTGCAAATAAGAAAAATAAGGTGGCAATTGGTGCATTCGTGCGCTTCGTTGATGGCGTGACTAGAGAAATCAGAGTCAATGAGCATGGCTGTGGCCGTATCCATTACTGGCATTCCCATCTGGAGGAGATTGCTTTTTTTTCGTACGATTCTTTAACTCCTGCCTGAGCAGTTTGACCGCGTCCGCAACAAGCTCTGGGGGCTCGGTACTCGATCTCAGTGCATCCAGCATAAGACGAATCTGCATGCTCGATTGGAGATGTGGACAAGCGGGTACCGGCCCACCGAAATGGGCTATGCCGCAAAGATTGCAGTATTCCACGATATCGGCTTTGCAAGGCCCCGGAACATGGATGCCTCGACATGTAGGACATTGAAAGTGACTTTGGGGTTTGATTGTGGCTTCACAAGGCCTGTGACCATGAAACTCTAGGCAATTTGGACATTGACCATAGGTTCGCGGTTGCTGGGTTGGTTTTACTGCGTATGCGGATGGATGTTTCGCGGGTGAGTCTCGTGGCGGGGCTGAAGTGCTTGGTTGTGCTGCGAATGGGACAAAGGGGATTTCGATCTGGGGACGTGTTATTTCGGTTGCTAGAAGTTGTCGCTGTGGTGATGAAACTGAGGAGGATGGTAGAACGGGGGTGCTAAATCCTTGGCCCTTGGGCTTATTACGATATCCAACTGGTCGTCCTCGTTTCTTCGGGACCTTGACTTGCTGTTCGAGGCCCGCTTGAATCAAACCTTGTTCTTGGAATGGATCTGAAAGGGATTGTCTTTGGGGATGTTGTTGTGGCGGATGCGATTCTTCTGTGTTGTTGTCGACTGCTTATTGTCAGCTGTTTGAGACCCCACAACTCCAGCCACTGTAGTCGCATTTCGAAGAGAATTGGAATTCAACGAATGCCCTTGAGAGCCCTGTACCTTGACAGGAACGGTCGATAATGCCTTCGAACCTTGTTCGGCGCTGGCTTGGTCATCGTTCGCCGTTGTTTTTGCCACTCGCAAAACAATAATTTTTGATTTCCGAAACTCCGGGCCAACCTTCGATGATTTTTCACCAGCAACTGATATCAAGCCTTGCTCCACGACGGTACTTGGGTTTTGGAGTCTGGCCGATCTCGTATGAGCATTCATAACTGCTGCGTATTTTGATTTCGCAGTAATTTTTGGCTTCCGGGGAGATTCCATTGCGAGTTCTTTACCATAAATGGGTTTCATGGAAAGATTCGCCTTTTCGCTAGATTGTGGCAGTTTGTTGGCAGTGTCACCTATCCGCTTTCCCAAATCATACTGCCTGGCCGACTTGGGAGGCGATGGGAAAGTTAAAGTGAGGCTGAAATCTCCCATCTTGTGAATTTTGGTAGGTTGAACTGACGCCTTGGCCGGTTGACGAGAACGAACACGCTTTTTTGACTTCGTACCTTTCATGTCTGTTTCCAATTCATGCGGATTGATACCTCCTACCTCAATTCCATCTGAATCCTCTGCGTCAGAACCTCCTGCTGCCGCAAATTCGGTATCGCTCATCGAGTCCCTCTTTCGGCGGCCATGCTTCGGTGGCGAATCGATCATTTCATCCAGCTCCATCTGCGACTTTTCGTAGTCGATGGCCTGCGCAGTTAGTCAGTGCGGCTTTTAGATTGGAAATAAGAAAAATATACCTGTCGAGCACGCTTTCCACGGCCAAAGACTTGTCTGTTCATAGCAGCTTCATGAGCAGCATCTGCTTCACGTTGTTTTAGAATAGCATCCCACACTGATGCATTTGGTGCAGATGGTTCATCATCAACATCCCCGACATCATCCGAAAGAACGCCTTTATCTTGCGCCCAAACACGAGCATGTGAGAATTGGGATTCGGCAGTCTTCTCATCATTAGTGTCAGTATTCTCGACTTGGGTTCGATCTAGAAGTTTATCGACTGAGGCAGCGTCATAGTGGATATCATTCTTGTCGTCGTCGTTGAAGAGTGCCTCTGCGCCATGCTTTAGAATAGACTCGACGTCAACCCCAGCATCGTCCTCAGCAGCCATACTTTCAATCAGTGCTTGGTCAAGGGCCATTTTCTTGCGACCAATCTGGACGATCTTCTCTTCTGCGCTGTCTTTAGTCATTAGTTGGAAAACAAGAACCTTTTTCTTTTGACCAATGCGATGAGCACGGGAGAGAGCCTGAATGTCTTGGTGTGGCTATGAATAGTTAGCGTAATTTCCGAGAACATTTATTTTCTACTTGCATTAAAATCGGGGTCCTATCAGAGTATTAGCACAATTCTTA
Organism: Lanzia echinophila; assembly: GCA_000812885.1. Taxonomy (NCBI): domain Eukaryota; kingdom Fungi; phylum Ascomycota; class Leotiomycetes; order Helotiales; family Rutstroemiaceae; genus Lanzia; species Lanzia echinophila. Next base: position 3,578 of record JWJA01000794.1, read on the forward strand.
GATTTCATGAGATGCAACTAATATACCATAATAATTACTGTATCTGCTGTTGCCAAGTTGATACCAACGCCGCCGGCTCTAGTAGAAAGAAGGAAGGCAAAAAGGGGTGAATTTGGAGCATTGAATTCATCGATGCGTTTTTGTTTCTCCAAGGCACTGATCGTACCATCCAACCGCCCAAATGGCAATTCAAGACCATTCAAGAAATCTTCTATAATATTGAGCTGATTTAAGAATTGACTGAATATCAAAACCCGGTGTCCGCGCTCTCGCAACTTCGGAAGCATGATTTCCAGGAGTTGAAATTTGGAAGAAGCGTCAATAAGGTTGCGATGTACTTGAGAATCACTGACCGATGTCTCTTCTATAGCTGAGCTGTACACGAAGGGATGACATAGACATTTGCGCAGCTGCATTAAAATGTTATTCAGGTTACCCCGCTCTGTTGGCCGAAGGGTCTTGTTGCTCTGACCAAATATCGACTTGATCAGTTCTGGGTTCTTCGCAAGAATCGACTTATAAAGCTTCTTTTGGAGCACACTCATTGTGACTGGTAGGATGACTTGTGCCATGGGCGGCAGGAACTTGAGGACTTGTAGCTTGGTTCTCCTCAAGAAAAAGGGTCTGATAAGTTCGTGCAATTCCGGCAAATTGTCCTTGGTTAATTCTGCATATTCCTCGTCAAGCTGCGCCGCGTCAAGAGAATCGTCAAGAAATTGAAGTAGGTTGAACAATTCTCGCTTGTTATTTTGAAGCGGCGTTCCTGTGAGAAGGACTTGGAACGGTGCCTTTAGGGCTGTTAAGGCGGCATAGAGAAGATTCTCATTATTCTTCAGACGTTGGCCTTCATCAACAATCATACCAGCCCATTTGATCTTTTGAAAGAACTGTCTACTATGGGCGTCGACTGGAGCTTCATATGATGTGACCACAACGTGGGCGCGCAGGTCTGAACACCCATCAGGATATAGTTCATATTCCATTGCCATATCTCGAGCGGATTTGGCACCATAGTATGCCACGACTCGAAGATCTGGTGCCCATTTCTTGATCTCTCGACGCCAGTTTGGGCAAGTCGAATTTGGAGTAACTACAAGGAACGGCCAGCACTAATTCAACAGCATTAACATGACAATCCCTGAATTTGGATGGTGTAGTACTTACTTTGGGTTTGTCTTTAACAAGTGAGGCCATCAAAGAGATGATCTGAATCGTTTTACCAAGACCCATCTCATCTGCCAAAATTACGTTTTTCTGTTGATGAAAATTGTAAAGAAGCCAGTTCAAACCTTCCAGTTGATACGCCATCATCTCGCCACCAACAAGGCCCGAAGGTTGTTTTTTTAGAACCACTTTCTTCTGAAAGTCCATAGAGCGGAAGGCATCGATACGCTCTTGTAGAGTCTTCGTAGGTACCTGTTTGAAGTATTTTCCCATGACATATTCGTTGTAAGCTGCAACGAATTCACTCCATCGATCAGTATCGTCTGGCGAAGGCGGGTCCTCCCAAACAGACTCATCATATGGAAGTCCTCTAAACTTGACAAAAACCCTGTCAACATGGTCGATATGAGCTTTGTCGTGAGCTTCTGACTTGGGCTGGAAAGACCGATCGTACTCAACATCAAAGACAATTTCCATGCGAAGGAATTCCTCCGGGATTGCCTCTTCTTCAGTCATCTTTGGAAGCATGTTTATACCATCGTCTCGGCGAATGAATGCCTTTCTCATTGCGGCGGCTGCGACACCCCACACCCATGCGCCGGGCTCCCATGAACATTGGAAGTACGACTTCTCCGCCCATTTAACAAGATATTCTTTATCGTCTTCACCAACCTCGTCATGTGCCGGTCCTTCTCCATACAATCCAGGGTCTGAAGGTCTCCATGCAACTAGTGTTTGCAATTTTGTGCTAACATCTGAGCATTCCTTGCACTGCCATTTTTTAGTATATTCGTAATATCTCTCATTGCGGAGTTCTTCCAAATCATCAGGAGTAGACGAACTTTCGGACAAGGGAGGCAAATGTTCGAAATGAAATCCACGCTGGCAACCACGACATCTGAACAAGACATTGTCTGGATTGTTTATAAGGTTTTCGCCAACTTCAGTAATTGGGTCGTCTCCACCATTCTCTTCCCTGAGCTTCTCTTCCTGTTTGGTGGTCTTTTTGATTGAAAATGCAGCACACGACGGGCCTGGCTGCTTGCAAATTGTGCAAGCACCTAATCGGGGTGCAAGAGGGTCTTTTTTCACTGCAAGGCCGATGCAGCGTCGACACTGCATTACAAAATCTTCGTGGCCAATCTTCGTAACCATGTGCTCGCGATTACTGCGATAGCCAAGGCAGATTCTGTGTATTGAAGAAGAGCAGCCTTGACAATAAACAAGCTCACTATGACCCTTGCTAGAATTTCGGCCACTGCCACCACAAACATCGCAGTCTTGGTCATGAACTAGTCGAAAGTGGGATTGCTTAGGTAACGGCTTGTAATTTTCTCGAATACTGATGATCTTGGGTGCAGCCTTTTCATCCACATCGTCAGCATATAGCTCTTCATCCATATCCACCTCCCTCATATTCTTTCTAGCCTTGTTTCCACGTCCAGAAACCCGAGTTGGTCGTTCCGGCGAACTCTCGGGGGTCTCAGCTCGGCGTGGCCGTCCAGGTCCACGTTTTCGCGCCGGGGCTTTTGATTTTGATTTTCCCCGAGACACAGCATATACAACATCACTCCCTTCTGAATCAATTCCAATATCACCAGCGAGTTCATCTTCGTCGTCTGCGAACTTTGAAGAACTTGACCTAGTTTGTTTGTTACTGGAAAATCTCGTTACACGACGCCCATTTCCTGCATCGTCTTTGGATTCTGAGTCTTCTTCATCGTCGTCATCATCGACAATTGGTCGTGAAGATGGGCGACTGCCGACTCTAGCACTCCTGCGAGCATTGGTGAAAGAAGCTGCTGATATAGTACTCTGTAAGAGGCGTCGTTTCTTCGGTGCGGTCTTCCTGGGTGATTCTTCTTCGGAACTTAGATCAAAGCTTTTAACAAACCCATTGTTATGTGGTTGGCGGCGTGTACGTTTGCCATTCCTAGAAGACATGCCACTGGCAGGCTCAGAACTTGACTTGCTTTCAACAACAATTAAGTCCTCCGCGTCCGAGTCTCTATTATTGTAGAAATCTAAAGCATTCAGGCCGTTACGGAGACTTGATAACTTATCGTATGTGATCTGTGGTTTCAGCATCAGCAGTTTTCCCCAAATATTGTTATATTTAGCAACAATTTAAAATAAATTTTGAAGGTGATGGACAAAAGTCAACGGCCGAGTCACATACTCGTAATTTAGCTCCAGTCGGTGGGAAAGTGGGTCTCTGGTCCATCGGCACTGCCGAGCTGAGAGGCATAGAGGTCATCTTCCGTTGATGTTGTAATCTGAATAATTAAATAATAGATTGAAAGAGTGTGTTAGGATAATCATACGTGATATTTCAACTAACTTAGATAGCGTTGAGAATAATAAAATTATATCGTGCGACAACAAGGACTACCTTGCTATCGTGTAATAAAAGTAGTGAATCTTTGCCCTTGATAACTTCGCAGAACGCGATTGGAGATACTTCTTTCTATATTTTGAAAGAAACCCGTCTAATAGCGATTTGACATGATTTCTGCGCAAAGCAAAAGTGTATGCATTTTCCAATCAAAGTTGAACTTTTGCTTGTGATTATATACCCTCACCTCGACCAACAAGTAGAATAGTCGCGCGCCAAACTATTCCCATGGTCTCGTTTGTTATGCCAAGCATACTATTCAAGTCGTGCTTTTTTTAGGTACCAGAAAAAGGACGAACAGGCTGTAAGAATCCACTGAAATAAAATCCACTCACATTTGCTTCTTTCCCATCCCCATACTCAATTTTGTACAGCATCTCACCATCGGACCCGGTCAGTTCTTCCAGAACAGACTCAACAGTAGCATCTCCTCGAAAGGACTCATATTCCCAAGCGCGGCTTGGCGGCGGAACCATAACTACAATTGTATCCTCGTTTTCACCATTACTCTGCGAAGTTGCTCTTGAGGACTTCTGTGGGGATTCTCGGAGTCGATGTGACAGTACTGAGCCCACTTGAGATGGTCTCTCTGCAGCAGGTTTCGGACTTGGTGTGCGAAATGCGTCATCTTCTTCTTCTTCATCTTCCTCTTCTTCCTCCCCCGATAACTGGTCCATATTGTCTTCCTCATCTTCTTCATCTGCTTCCCCTTGTGCTCCTTGTTCTCCTAACTCATCCATAACGTCGTCTTCATTTAGCAACTGAGCCTGACCATTACCTTCAGTATCGCTATTGTTGTTGTCGTTATTCTTCGCTGTATCAGACACGTCGCTATCCAGATCATCATCAGAGTCAATGACTCGAGTGCGAGCCATTTTGCTTGAAGGGATAGTAGAGAACAAGATATGTTCGCTATCAAGGTTGTCGATTGTCGCAATAGAGAAATAAACTGCTCAAACGGGCCAGGAAATGGTTGGCATAGGCTCCATAAGCTAGCTCCTTCTATAACAAAAACAGGAGGTTAGTAGAACCTGCCAGAATTGCTTGCGACAATCCCGAGGTGGTTGTGAAAGGATGCCTTTTTTCTACGCAACCCTGACGCGCTGTAAAGAAAGAAGGCGCGTTTGTAGTGGTGTAAAAAAGGAACGGTTTTTGGTAGGCCTACGAAGACAAATGTGTTTAAAATCAAATGAAAGGACTGTATGGGTTATGCAATGAAAATGAAAAATTTGGACGTTGCACTCTTTGAAATTCGAGAAATCAAAAGTAAATGGCATTCACGCGTATATGTAAGTACTGTAGATTTACAAAATAGGCGGGGCCGCTTCCGAGGGATCTCGGACCGGCGAAATGTCGGCAGAACTAAATTCCGATTGATATTATTTTTTTAGAGGAGAATTTGCTTCTAGGTTATTCACAATACTATTGCAATTGACGGACTTCAATGCAATGAGTATACTCCTTTTTTATAGAGGTGTTGGAATCCCGAATAGATTAAATGCAACTCTCTCAGTTCAACTGTTCTCATCGTGCGCTGTTAACAATGCATCTATAAATTCTGGCATTAACCGTGGGCTTCGAAGATCTCAAGGTGTTGGTTTTCGAGGAAAAGAAAAAAAAGACTTTTCTCGGGATACCAATGCGAGCCCATGGGGAAGAAACGATCGCTCAGATAAGCCTAGAGCTGATAGGCCTTCTGACAAAGGGTTTGGTTCTAAGAATAAATACAACAGTGGAGGACGTCCCGACAGAGACGGGTTAGACCGTGATAGTCAATCTCGTGGATTCCAGGTACCAGGGGAGAATGCATCCCGTTATGGCCCGTCCCGACAAAATAGGGCTCAATCTAATGTACCACCATCCCGCAATTCAAAATTCGGTGCTCGAGATGAATCTAGGTCTTCACATGGTGGGAAGTCTTATGAGTCCCGAGACGAGGGCAAAAGCAGTCCTTTCGAAAAGAAACCATTCGAAAGAAAATCATACGAATCGCAAGACTCATTCTCCTCTTCCAAAAAACCTTTCGAAAAGAAACCATTTGAGAGGAGATCATATGACTCTCAAGACTCATTCTCCTCCCCAAAGAAACCTTTTGAACAGAACTCCTTCGAAAAGAAACCATTCGAGAGAAGATCTAACGACTCTCGAGATTCATTCTCCCCTTCCAAGAAACCTTTTGAAAAGAGGTCTTTTGACAAAAGCTCCTTCGAAAAGAAACCATTCGAGAAAAGACCTTATAATTCGCAAGACTCATCCTCCTCTTCTAGGCCATCCTTTGAAAAGAAACCATTCGAGAGAAAATCATATGACTCACAAGATTCATTCTCTTCAAGGCCATCCTTTGAAAGGAAGCCATTCGAGAGAAAATCATATGACTCTCAAGATTCATTCTCTTCGAAGCCATCCTTCGAAAAGAAGCCATTCGAGCGAAGATCTTATGACTCCCAAGACTCATTCTCATCTTCTAAAAAACCCTTTGAAAAGAGACCATTCAAGGCAGGGGGTTTTGGTAAGGAATCCTTCAACTCCCGAGACGATTCCTCCACCCCGACACATGTAAGGGCAATGAAACACCAATCCGAATCAGGCGGCCAACTCGAATCCACATATGACAAAACAATGCCCATTACCATTCCATACACGACTCCTGCATCCGAGTTCCTCTATGGGACTTCAGTAGTTGAAGCGGCGCTGTGGGCGAACGCAAGAAAAGGTCGCTGGCTCTATAAACTCTACATACATAAAGGCGAAGCTCGACGGAATGATGGCGAGCGAGATAGACGAGATAGTGGGTTGGCGCGAATGGCAGCAAAAAAGGGTGTCGAGGTCCATGAAGTCGGCGGACCAGTTTGGCTTCGTACACTTGACAAAATGAGTCATGGCCGCCCACACAATGGTTATATTCTCGAAGCATCTCCGTTGCCCAAGCTTCCCATCACAAGTCTTGGCGAACTGATAGATCGAGACGATGGTGGTCTGTCGTTAAAAGTCAATCTTGACCATCAATCCAAAGAAGAAGCCCAGGTTAACGGGACATCCGACCTGATCAAAATCCACAGGGATCCTGCAGGGCGCAAACCTCTCGTACTTTTCCTCGATAGTATAGAAGATCCTCAAAACCTCGGGGCAATAGTCCGGACTGCATCATTCATGGGCGTCACAGCCGTCGCTGTCTCCACACGCAACAGCGCGTCCTTCACGCCCGTCGCGTTAAAAGCTTCAGCCGGAGCTTCAGAAAACATGGAGCTCTTCACGGTGAACAGCGCCAGTAAGTTTCTCATTGACTCGAAAGCCGCAGGCTGGAAGGTCTACGCAGCTGTTGCACCTTCCGCCGACAAAAGGCATGTCAGGGAAATATATACCGAAGATTTGCGAAATCCGCTCAACGAAGATCCGTGTATACTGATGTTAGGCGGAGAAGGCAATGGGCTGAAATGGGACTTGAAGCTTCAGGCCGATGTAAACCTTTCGGTCAAAGGTTCTGGAAGGGCCGGGAAGCTTGATAGTCTGAATGTCAGTGTGGCTACTGGTATTCTGTGCAGTGCGTTCATGAGACGCCAAAAGAGCGTGGAGGAGGCCGTGAAAGAGGTCGAAGAGGAAATGAAGGTGCTACCTGAGAATAAAGTCTTCTAAATGTATGATTATTCATGATGTACTATATAAAAAGGAGCATGGAGTATTGCATGGGTGTGGGTATTGCTGGCCACTTTGTAAGGACAAAAAAAGTTCGGCCCTGCTGCCAATAGACAAGACAGGCATCACCAATAAAGTGCAAACTCATTGATACGTTTCAACATTTCACATTGGACATGCAAAAAGATATTTAAAACTCAAAATGGGTATCATGAATTGAGTGTCTTCTCTTGTACAGGAAGCTATATTCCGTAAATCTACGCGTAGCAGCTCCAACTGTTCTGCAAACCAAAGTCACCTGCGCCGCCAAAATGCAGGGTTCATATGCAGATTAAACTGCGCTAAAATAGAATATGTGAGAGAAGAGTGAATTTATGGATGTCATGGCGTGGGAATTATATGGAGCCCAGATCAATCTGCAATAGGATAGCTAACGCGCGATCATTCTCCAAGAAAGTGAGAGTAGAGAGGTTTGGAGGAACGAGGAATCATTATGTGAATTTCGTGTGTATGATATCGGGATTCTCGTGCCAGTCATCAATGCTTACCCACATCTGTCATATATTAGTAAACCTAGCCAAAGCAGCAGGGCAAAGTTGCATACCTTTCTGAATGTGCTGAGGCCGGCCAAAATACTACCGCCAATCCAGGTGGAGTATTTCCTCTCGGGAGGTGCAAAAATCTTAATCCTCATATCCTTAATTGCCAATTTCTGCACCTCGTGAAGTAATCTGTCTCCAAATCCTTTGGTCAATGTACTACCACCAGAAAGAACAATATTGCCAAAGAGGTTCTTCCGTAAATCGAGATCTGTGCGGTTGATTGCGTCCACCACGATTTGGTGGATGCCCGGGTATTCGAGGCCAATAATCTCGGGATCAAAAAGTATCTCTGGTGCTCGGAATCTTTCTGCTCCAATCTAAAAACCCGTCAGTTCTGCTGCAATTGGCTATGCGTTACGACATACCTTGATCTTATTACCATCTGGTAAAGCGTATTCGACAATCTTCCCGTCGCCCAATTTTGCACCAGTCCATTCCTTCTCCTCCCTTTTTGGATCTGCTGCCACATAACTTACCTTCTCCTTGATCATCCTCACTACTTCCTTCTCTGCGCTGGTATGGAAAACATATCCGGATTTTCGTAATAAAGTTTGCATATGTTCTGTAACATCTCGGCCTGCCACATCTATCCTTCGTATTGAACTCGGCATGGCAAAACCTTCATATACAGGTACTGCATGCGATACTCCATCGCCAGCATCGAGAACTATTCCTGTTGTTCGACCAGAAGCATATAGCGAGAGAACGGCTTGAATTGATGTGTATAGTGCGGGGACGTTGAATGTTTCGAATAGAATTTGAGCGGCAGTATCACGATTGCTTCGAGGATTCAAAGGCGGTTCTGTCAATAGCACAGGATGCTGCATGGTAACGTCAGCCATGTCTTGAGTGCAAATGCGTGAATTTACAGCAAACGGCTGCGGTTCAACCACAAACACCAAAACCTTACCTCTTCACTCAAACTCTTTAAACCGTCTGTATAGACATATTCCCATATACGCTCCATATCATCCCAGTCTGTGACTATTCCATGCTCAAGCGGGTACTTGATCTTCAGCAATCCCCTCAGTTCTTGCGCTCGCTGTCCAATAAATACATCTCCTTCTAAACCGCCTGCCAATACTCGCAGATGTTTTGGTCTACCAACAAAGGATGGGAAGAAACATTTCGGTAAATCTTCACCAGCGAAACCAGCTCGAATTGTACCAGAACCGTTATCTAAAACTATGGGCGCATTGTGAAGGTTCTCCGCCATATTGCTTGCTTTTTAAGAGGATGGAGAGCTTGAGAAGAAGTGAATGCCGCCTACAAATCGGGCATATATCGACAATTACCTTCTTGTGAGGTTGGATATGGTCCTTGGAATTTCAAGTGGTTATCGTTGGGGTTGGGGTTGTGAAATGGACTTTGCTCCTCGATGCTTCTAAATTAAAGGCTAGGTCGGCGCGTTGACGCGAGCGCCAAGACATTTGACAGGGGTAGCTGTGGTCTGTTCTTACCTTTGTCAACCACCAAAACTTTATAAGCCCATCTCTTTAGACGACAACACATGCAAAAATCATTTCACTTCATGATACTGGCAAGAGATTTACATCTTAAAACAATTATAGAGGAAATGTTTATATAGGTCCTTGTTCGATTGCTTGTTATTAAGTTACTTTCGGGTTCAAGAGTGCAAAGTGCTTTCCAGTCAAGAAGTTTTTATTTGAGCCACACTCTTCGTTTATTCGACCAAAAAATCAACTACAAGTTTCTCGAAATACTCGTCTTGTATAAGTCATGAAGTTCAAGGCTCATCTCGTATCCTGCATCCATACTTTCTCCCCCGCTAAACATCCTCTCAATCTCAGCCTTATATCGACCTATCCTATCCATCACTGTACATACATATCTCTGATATTAGTCGAATCGAAAACCCACATCGCAATAACCAAATAACCAAATGCAAGCAAATGTGCTGCTTCCTAAGGCTTATCAATCAATGCTCTGCGTTGCTCTTCGGGAAACCACTATGCCCCTGATATGTAATCACAGTAGAGAAACAAGAGTCATCAATGAATGACAGACGATGCTCATGCTACTTAAGCTTCATACACTTCTGAGTAAGACTTACATGATAACAATTCAACTCCTCTAGTAAGTGCCCCCAGCTCCTGCTTGACACCAGTCAGGAGGGTACTTCAGGATAGCTCAATATGATCAGGCGTACGGCATAAACACATGGATTTGTGAGCCTGTTACTTCGTGCCCCCTTTAATATAGTCAGTCTGTAAATTAGTCCAAAAAAGTCTGAAAGAAAGAACCCACCAAACACATACATGTTAATCTCCATTTGAATATGGTTCGAAGTGGTAAAAAGTTATAACTACATGTGCTTGAATGTCGAAGAAGATGAGGGGTAAGGACAGCACATAGATTATAGGTAATCTTTCTTATATAAAAACTGTTCCACCCAGCTCCTCCATAGATTCATCGTTAGCCAAATGACTTCCCAGTTTATGAAGATGCTAGCTCCAGTCTCTTGGGACAAATTCAGCTCTCGCTGCACCAGCCACGCCGACGACGCGGGGATAAAATCCCAACGGCAATGCAAGTACATTACACCTACTTGAAGGAACATCACCGAGGTGTCTAGAGGGGCATAGAAAGCGATAAATTGCAATTGACAAAGCCAATACTGAGCCGTTAGTCGAAAAGGCCAGGTGACCATGGGTAGCAAGGGGAATGAACCACTGAATGGGATCACTCTGCGACACTCGACATGATTTATCAGAGTCTCACTGCGCATGCTGCTTTTCAATGTACAGGGATATCATAGCCATCTTTGCGGATTATGGGAATGGTAAGTATTTTGTGGGCTGTAGTTCATCGCAAGTTGTTGCGGGAGGGCTCTATGTTAAATCAACCAAAATTGTTTTCCAAATGGAAGTGCAGCAATATCGTCACTCACGCTTTGTGCATTTTTAGGAGTTTGCTGATGCATTGTTTCCTGGTAGCTGGTGAGTTCAAGACAAGTTTGTCGCACAGTACTTGATTTTGACTATGAAATGCAGGAGTTGTGGTGTGTCTCACGCACAGTATTCGCAGTTGGATTGTGATTTTTATTTATCAATGGTTTTAACACTCAATATCTACAAACCAGGAGATCTAAGTCTAGATACATTTGTTCCTTTTCTCTTGTTTTTCTTTTTGCCGCTCTATAAATGCCTGAGACTGCTTGAGATGGCCTGTGATTCCATACCGCTTAACATATCCAACCGAACTGTTGATGCGGTCAAGGATATCCTGACTTGGCAATCGCATCCGGCCATCGCTCCATGAATCTCTAAGCTGCTGCAGAAGCAGCCGATCAAGACTGTCGTCAAACCTTCTTGTGCACATAAAATTGTCGCTAACTTCCCAGCCATAGAGCGGACCGAGGCCTTCTATCTTCGTATAGGAACACTCTGCAAGGAATACAGCCAGCTTAACTGCAGGCAATGTTCCTCCTAGCCTTTTGCCTAAGTAATCTATGTCTCTTGTGAGAGGTGATAATCTCACTCCATGCAAATCTAAGGCGGGACGAATGCCATTCTCCATGTGGTTCTGCAAAGTCTTCTCGGTGGTGGCATGGATTTCAACAATTCTCGCATGGATCGAGTCGTATTGAAGTTGCAATCGAGCTTGTTCCGCTTCTGGCATCCATTCGGAAAGTAAGTTGTATGTTTTTCTGAAATAACTTGTTTCTCCCCAGTTTGACATAAGATGCTCGATCTCATCCGCAAGCATTCCCATGGCGCATGTTGGTCTGAATTCTCGATCGGTCGCCCTCAACTCCTGGACGATCTCGAGCGATAGGAAATCGATTTGAGAATATAAACCATTCATCGCATCCTTAAATACCAAATAAGCGGGACTATTGCCAGTAAATCTTCCAAGCACTGCAAACGAACAATGTCCGATATGAATGACGAGATCAAAAGCATGGCTTAGTCCATTATCCATAGACATGAGACGCTTAGCAGTTTCGAGGTGTTCGCTGACAGCTTCGCCCAGTTGTTTGACCACCGAGCGTGCGATACGGCCATTTACTTCTCCGTCTGCCCATGGGTGACTTTTTACCAATTCCATGGGTTGCTTCGCAATCTCCGACTTTGACTTTCTGTAGATGTCCTCAGCTGTTTGCGGGCCTTCGATCAAACTCCACAACAGATTGTATGCACGCTGCAAATGAACACCGCCTTCAGTACCCTCCTCAAAGTGGGCCTTTTGTGCCGTGATTGCCGCAAGCATAACTGCCTCGTTGAAGTCAATCTTCTCCGCCACGAGTCTGCGGATCAAAAAATACACAGCTTTGTCGCATTCTCTACAGGCATCCACATCCTCTTGTAATATCCGCACGATATTCTGCTTCTTAAAAGAGCTAGAACAGAGCAGCATTGCCAGGTCTAAAGCCGGTTGTAATCCCTTGGCCATCAATGCGAGTTGTTCGATGTCCTCAAGATACTCCCGCATTTCAATAAACCACGTCATTCTGTCACCCTTGGAGAACTGTTCCGATTTGGCCTTAATTAATCCTTCGAGGTGTCTGAAATAACATATTGCTGATTGTTCGTCGTTGTTTATTACATCCCGAATTTCGCCAGGAACCTCTATTTCACCACATGTTAGTTCTGAATTGCACCACAGAGATTCGTTTCCACATACTGTGGAGAAGGCGCTCTTCTATAATGAAGTTTTGCAATCTCTCGACATAACTTTTGTTGCTAAGTTCATCGAAAGGCTCACTTTCAATCGTCTTCGGAGGGGAGGGCAGAGAAATCTCATCGACATCTTCATTCTTTCTCTCATGGGACATATTGCAGAGTATTACCTGATTCCTGTTGATGTTGATATGATGGAGGTGAAAGATGGAAACGCAAAGCAGTCAATAATTCCAATAAATAGTGAGCGCTCGTGCAGCGGTCCAAATCAAGATTATTTTGAAGATACGTAGTATGAGTGGTTTTGAAGTTCGTTGCTTTGTATCTAAAAATACCAGATCATCGACTCATCATTAGTTGGCAAGAGCAATTGAATGCATGTGAAGGTAAAGTGGCGCGATTATCGTCCAAAATCATATCGTCCAAAGTCATCGAGGGGTTCTCTAGTGGCGTGGATTGAATCTACATCTAGATAAATACGTATAGTACATATATGAAAACTTAAGCAAATCTCACATAACCCCCTCAAATCTTAAACAAACCCAAAAATCTAAACCCTCTACAACTTCGCCCTCCCCTCAATCCCCTTATGCACCTCACCACCCTTCTCCCCCAAATACTCCTCTATCTTCCCCTTCGCCATTTCCACCACACTCGCATCCTCAATCGTCGCCGGCACATTAATCTCCTTCCCCAACTCACCATGCACACCATTCTCCAACAATTCCCTCAATACCCTCCTCAACGTCTTGCCCGACCTAGTCTTTGGAATCATGCCTTTCCCCTGAATGATCCCACCTAATGCCGCAATCGCCCCTATCTGTTTGCGTACCAATTGCTGGATCTCTTTTTCTAGTTCTGGCGATGGGATCGCGGAGGTTGGGTGGTCGGGGGTGGAGAGCGTGATGAATGCGAATGGGAGATGACCTTTTAGCGCATCGGGGACCGAAACCACGCAGCATTCAGCGATTAAGGGATGTGAGGAGATGGCTTGTTCGATTGAGCCTGTTTCCGGCCACTGAATTAGCAATCATGCGAAACAGCTGCAAATGAAGATGAATGACATGTGGAGAACCAACCAGTACTGAATCGATGAGCTGCAACATTAATAATATCATCACTCCTACTCATCACACTAATATACCCCTCCGGATCCGAAAATCCGGAATCCCCTGTATCGATCCACTTGCCCCCAAATCTCTTTAAATATCCCTTATAAAATCTCTCTTCATCCATCCACAGCGTTCTAAACCCAGTGGGTGCCAGAGGCATCCCTAATACTATATTTCCCATTTTCCCACTCTCGACTTCATTCCCTTCGTCATCTACAATCCTCACATCGAAGCCTGGGAGGGCCTTGCCTGCACTACCAGGCTTGATAGGTAATGGTTTGATGTCCCTTATAGGAGATTTACGACCCGCATCAGCATTCGGGACGAGTGCAATACCGGTCATTGGGGAACCTGACTCGCTTGACCACCAATTATCTATGCAAGTGGCATTCCGCGCTGCATATTTCTCCAATAATTCCTGATACATACTAACAATACTCGGCTCGCTTCTTTCGCCAGCCAGAAATAATGCACGCAAGGACTTTAACCCATTCTTCTCACCAATTTCTTTAAACATCTTGTTTTCCGGATCATCTCTCCTAATAGCTCTCAGTGCCGTTGGAGCCGTGAAAATTGTGTTGACTTTATATTCATTGATGATCCGCCAGAAAGTTCCAGCGTTAGGTGTACCTACTGGCTTGCCTTCAAAAATTACTGTTGCTGCACCAGCAAGCAAGGGTGCATAAAGAATGTATGAATGGCCTACCACCCAGCCGATATCAGAAGCGCAGAACATGACATCCCCGGGACCATGGATGCCAAATACGTAGCCAATCGAGAGATTAAGACCTACTGCGTGACCGCCTGCTTCGCGTAAAACTCCTTTAGGTAGACCTGTTGTGCCAGACGTATAGATTATGTAGAGAGGGTCTGTACTTTTGACTGGCACACAGTCTGCTTTCACACCTCTAGAACGTGCACTATGCACTAATCTTTGCCAGTTTCTCTCACCATTATCCTTTCGCGGGTTATTCCAGCGCAGCTGATCTCTTTGCCAAACAATTATCTTGCTCGGTTTATGCGAAGAAAGAGAAACCGCTTCTGTAATGAAAGGTCTATAAGACATAGGAGGTTTAGCCCCATCGATACCACAACTTGCAGTCAGAATTGCTACAGGTTTAGATGCTTCGATTCTCTGGGCTAGACTTGCGGATGCAAAGCCACCAAAGACCTAGTAAAGGGCATTCGGGAATCAGTGGTCGCGCTAAGTGGGAGTACTCTAAGAAGAATGAGGAGACTGCTTACAACTGCATGAATAGCTCCTAGACGTGAAATAGCAAGAATTCCAATCAAAGCAGCCGGAATCATAGGCACTATATACGCGTTAGCCCCCTCTACTCCCCAGATATCCAACCAAACCCAGACAACAAGGGAAAACTCACTATAAATCAACACTACATCCCCCCTTCTCACACCCTCCTCTCTCAGGACCCCCGCAAAGACCTCCACTTCTTTCTTCAACTCCGCATATGTAATCTTGCTCTTGTCTCCCGTCACCGGACTATCCCAAATAATTGCAGTCTCATGTCCATTTCCGGCCTGTACATGCCTATCCACGCAATTATAGCATGTCGAGATCTCCCCGTCTGCAAACCATTCCCAATGCTTATGCGACGTGCCTGATGGGATGGTTTTCGTAGTTTCTGTGAGGATTTGCGTGGATTCTTTGTGCCAGTGAAGGCGAGAGGCTTGGGAGGCCCAGAATGATTGCGGGTCGCGGAGGGAGTGGGATTGGACTTCGTCTTGTGGATGAGAAGGCATGTTCGTGGATTGTATGTAGACTGTACAGAGTCTTTGAAGTTAGTAATCAATTAGAAGAGGAATATAGGGGTGGGACTTGAGAAGATCGATGCCTTTTCTTCGAGTTTCACGAGTTGCACAAAATACCTCTCTAGATATATCTCAGTATTCCACCTACTGAACCCAAGGCTCGAACAACTCTTTTGAATAGTTATCTTGAGCGTATATCAATCAATTCAATATACACATAAACAGAAACAAAGAATATCCATCGCGGATCTTCAATTACATCAGCTACACGCAATTATTCAGCTACCTCCGGACTAAAGGACAAAGCTATAAACAGCTAGCCCATGCTAGAATAGCGCAGGAATCTGACTTAAGTACCTAGCATTCTTGTTCAACATACTAGTTGAAAGTCCTGGCCCACTCGTCTTACGTTAGATACAGGTAGAAGGAGGAAAATGAGAGACTTTGTAGGGTGCTAGACATGCTTTGCTAAGTTAGGTGTTTCCCCGCAAGCTATCTAGCACTAGCTTGAGCTTACCCCAGGGACCTCGGTACGCCAATAAATCCCGACCCCAACAACCTTATCCCCCAAGTTCGGGTCGGACCCAGATTTTCAATACCTACCTAGGTACCTAGATATACCTACCGATTTACAAGTTTTGAATAACTAATAAACCCCTTAATTTCGGCTTATACATTTTACAGATTTGGTTAATGTTTAACTACTAGGTATTTACTACGCAACAGAAGTTGACCTTACTACAACCCTCGAAGAACCCTTCAAGTTACAGCATTTGAACTTGGGAAAACCAAAAACCACTGAAGGCTCGGGACTTCATAATTGGTTATCAGCTAAGAGAATAGGACCTTGGCGAATGGAAAATATCTTTACATATAACAAGCAATGAGTATATACCCACGTACCTTATCAGATCAAGAATCTTCAAACAGGTCTTCATATCAAACAAGAGACGAATAGACAGAGTATATGTATGTATTGGCAGCAAGCTATTTCCTCCATTCGTGCAATCTTCATGATTATACATAAACAGTATTGCATATTTCTTCATTCGTAATCCGTCTACCCTTCAATTCAGAGTAGACAATTCTTCGATCCTAATTCATCACTTCCTCCTACAAAACGAGAGAGTATTATGTACAATACAAATCACCAATTCATCTCCATCCACCACCAACCCCAAGCTCCACATAAATCTCCCTCCACCAATACATCAAGAAAAAAAGAGAGACAAGAATTGATTGAAATAGTAACGGTCAGTAGAGAAGCTGATAGAAGAAAACAAAAATAGGGTATCCAAATCGGGTCGCCGTGAAAGGCAACACGCTGTAGTGCATCTCTTCCAAAATGAGATTGCTCAAGAAAAGAGTAGAAGACAGAGAGAAATGTGTAAAGAAATAAATTAGATACAAGAATAGAGAAGTAAGAAAATGGGCGCCTGTCGATGGCCTGGGTGGTGAACCCTCGTGTCGCAACTATACAATAACACAAATGGCATTATAAGTAAAACCTCTCTCAACGAGAAAGGATGAGTTAGGCGCGAGCCTTACTAGTAGTAGTTTTTTCCGTAGTAGTTTTTTTCTGGAAATGACCATTTCAATTCCATTCCGTTCGTCCCATCCCATCCTGTTGTTGGATAGTTGCTTCCAGCAAATCCACTGATATATCCTGATTGCTCCGAGTTGGCTTGACCTGCCCCAAGCATATCGAAACTCCTTACCTGGCTGCCCAGAAATCGACCAGCCAACCCAAACCAATCCCATTCCCGTTTTAGACTCAAGGAGATATAATGAATGTGTATGTGATACGTGTCACATTCGGTAAGACATTTAGAAGCCTGTGAAAGGATCCTCTCTCATGTCTCGTCCAAACTTATCTTCTCTCTCTTCGTGATACTCTTCATCGCCTGCAATTCTACTGCCGCTATACCAATCCTCGATTGCTCTCCCACCACCGAGTCCTCGACTACTCCAACTATCCTTATGCCGTCTACTTCTCCTCCTATCTCTACTCAATCGGCGTTGTTGACTGACCATATCCATTTCATCTTGTTCGTCTGGACAATCATCAAATTGATTGGCACCCATTGGAGAGATAAAAGCTTCCATACGCACAGTGCCAACCGCATCGAAAAAGTTGTTTCCGGGGCGTGAGCTGGCATCCGAAGTCCGAATAGAAGAACGAGAACTAACTCCATTGTAGCCTAATACCGACGGAGGCTGGGAGTTGTACGAGTAATTATCTGAGGAGCCTGATGTATTGACACTCACGCCTGCAAGACTGGGGGTATGGCCAGCACTAAAACCTCTGAATGATAATGGTGGTGGAATGCGAGGGCCAGTATTGCTGCGCTTGCGAACGTGGACGTTAACACGCTCCCTTTCAAATCTAGGGATGAAAGGCGGTTCTGCAGGATCGGACATCTGAGTTGTGAAGAAAAACTCGTCTTCGTGATCGCGAGTATTAGTGACTGTGCTTGTCGTGTGTTGCGACGAAGAGTGAACAGAATCGGGACCGCGTTGAATGTGCCCCGTCTTTCCTTTTGCGACACGGATTGAGTCTCGAATTTTATGGTTTCGCTGCAAACGACCAGTTTGTTGTGGTAGTTCAAATTCAGGAAGAGGTGGCTTGGACGCTTGAGAAGGGGGGCGCTGGGGGATGATAACCTCAGGTACGGCCTGCGACGAGTGCGCGAGGAAGGACAGAGCCGTGAGCCAAACATAATGTCGCTCTCGAGATACTGCCGTAAATTTGAGCGCACGCGCAGGGGTGAGGATAAGTATCGAGCGATTGAAGAGCGGCCCTGATCCCTTGGGCGGTGGGTTATCATCCTTCACATCCAACACAGACTGAATGGTCACTGATGAAGTTAGTTATTTGAACAAACAGAAGATGTCTAAGTGGCTTACGTTTCCTTCCGGTCTTCCCCAACAATGCCGATCCAGATGTAGGCTGCTTGCTACTCCACATAACAGCTCTCTCATAAGGTGCTAGCCATACCCAGCGCTTGTGGCGAGCACCATTGCTGCTATTAACATCTTGGTTCGAGTCGACCACACCAAAAGACTTGCGCCTTCGTATATATTTGAACATCCACTCCCCTACCATAGTCTGAGCCACAGCATCAACTACAGTAGTAGAACTGTTACTTTGGTTGTCAGTGCTGATTGAGGGGACAGTATTCGTAGTGATGGCGGTGTTTGTCGCTGATAATTGATGTCTATGGGTTCTGTAACGACTACTGGCAGCGTCTCTCGAAAGACGTGGGGTGGTGATATCGTTACGAGGTAGTGGCGGAAGTCGAGGGCTTTCAGGACTTTCAGTTGACGGAGACATTGGGGGAGATTTGCTTCCATTACGTCGTGCACCATGTCCATCCCTTTGAAGTGTAGTCGTAGATCGAACCTTCCTAACACTACCCACTCGATGAATCCCCCGAGAACCCCGACCATATGTGGGACTCCTGGTGCCATCGCTTGGAGCACTGCGGGACGGATTGGGTCTCCGAGAGCTAGCCCGCGTAGGTATTGGAAATGGAGGTGACGTGTGGTCTTCTAATTCGTTAGGGCTACGAGCTCTACCTTGGTGAGCAGCCACACCACTTTGAATGAGCGCTGTACGCCGGATTGGAACTGATTTGGTGGTGATAACTGACAACGGTTGCCCAAATTGTCGAGAGTGTCTCGCCGACGATCTCTTTGGTAGTGATTGGACATCCTGTGCGAACTGACCTCCACCTACATCGACGTTCTTATTACTTTTGTCCTCAAATTGCTCTACGATGTTATTCGGTACTGATGTTACCGCCAGTGGCATTCTCTTACTAGCCCCGTTAACAGGCTTAGGAGCAGAAAGTGGCGTTCTGAAGTCACTATCACTGACATCTCCATCAAAATTATCGCCATCGTCAGAGCTTGCAACGTCCAAGCCCGCAAAAAGGCTGCTGATACGATTGGATCTTCCAACAGACCCTTTGCCTTTGGCCAAAGGCCCATTATCATTGTTTCCAGGATAGAAATCACGTGCTTCCAAAGTAGGTGGTGATGAAGGAATCGTCGTTACACTTCGCTGACTATTCATGCGACGAGGATTTTTAGGGGGGATCTTGTCCGGAAGAGAAAATGGAAAGGTTTCAACCGTTGGCTCAGGGGAAGGAGGGTTAGAAGAGATAACAGAAGGATGCAGATGAGGTGGGAGAGTATTTAATCGTTGATCTATTCTGATTTCTTCTGTTTGTACGGATATCGATCTTGTTGGTATGGGGTCCTGTATGGAGACTTGGCACCCCGCGTCCTTTGAGTGCGGCGGCAGTAAAGATTCGCGAGGAGTTGCTGGGCCTGAGCTGGGAGGATGGAGTTGAATCGTCGGAATAGGAATAGGCCGAGGCATGCGCTTGGGAGATTGAGGTCGCGTATCTCGATCTTCCTGTGGGGCATCTGTCTGCGTGGAGGCTGAAGCCATCACTGCTTGCTCTTCAAACATCATAAATGGAGGTGGTGGTGGGGCAGTTGTTAGGGAAACAGGTGTTCTCGGTGGGCTCAGTGGAGCATCTACAGTTTGTGAAGCTGCAGAAACCATGGGGGATGTCTTAGGAGGCTCAATTAGCAATGGTGGATTCGCAGAAACACGCTTTCTTCGCTGATTGGCCTCAATCTCCCATTCTTTGTTCGGCTGCTGCGAAGATCGTGGTATTTCTACCTGTTTCGGTGTATCAATCTCGGTCATGGTCAAAGTGTCAAGTATTGGAACTGTTTCGAGCACTGGAGATTGTTTTGGAGATGGTGGTGGTGAGTACTGGATACCAGTGTCTACATATTCTGCTTTCGGTGCAGGAGGCGTAGCTTCGTCGTCCTCTGAGTTGCCCGCTTCTAAGATGTCCAAAACTGTTTGATTAAATAATAACCTACCGCGCGAAAGACTTCCCGGTCGTCTCATACTGTCGCTGCTTTGATTTCTGCGATGAGTTCTGAATGCTATACTCTCAAGACTCTGGTTCCGTTTGTGTCTCATTGACATGATGCTATCGCGTCCTTCATAATCTGTTTGGTCGTCTTCTGTATCGAGATCCAATTCGTCGGCGAGACTAACACCATTACCTCTGACAACGCCGTAGCCATTCGGACTATTGAACATAGACAAGCGGATACTGTTGGTTAAACTCATTGTCCTAACACTCCCAGCATCGCTTTCGTGGCCAGTTTCATGCTCTTCTTTCTTGGGCTCTTGTTGCTGTCTCTTTGCCTGGCTAGCTTCGTAAGCGGCAACCTCCTCGAGAACCGTTTTCAACCTGTTTTCCGCGACATGAATCTTGCGTTCAAATTTTCTCCTTTCTTCAACCCAATTGTCTTTATCTGCTTCCCAAAGTCTCTCTACTCGGCTGGCCTCTTCGTCTCGACTCTTAAATTTCTTCTGGGTGGCTTCCAAACGGCGGCGAATTTCAGTGGTCATCTCAACCGCTTCATCCCGCTCCTTTGCAAGTTCCGATAGAGCGGAAGAGGTTCCGCCCTCTAATAAGTTCAATTGACGTTTTAAGGAACGATTTTCTTTTGCGGTGCTAGCAATACGGTCTTCCAACGACTCGTGATCTCCACGAGTCTCATGAATTGCATCTTCCAAACTCTCAATTGTCTTCAGCTTATCGTCATTGTCCCTACGTAAGGCAAGAATTTCGGCAACTAGGTTTGCATGTAGAGTTGGTGTGAAACGCCTTGGGTCAAAAGGGGAGATCCTACCGACACAATTAGTATTCACTAGTAACATGCACCAAGGAGTGTAGTAGTTCATAAACCACTCTCGGATTTTCACAAATCATCACGATATTGTCTCCTTCTTAGGAAACGAATCGTTAATGAAATTGATCAGGTGGTTCAAGAGCTGGTACACCTAATGGCACGTTGGAGTATCCCTAGGATTTTCTTACCTCTCGTCATTCGTGGGATCCAAACTATTCCGAGATTGTTCCCCGCCAGGCAAAGGCGGTGGAGAGGAAGATGGTCCTGGAGATACCGACTTTCGAGACGACCGTCGTGAACGTATTGATGGGGTCCTGTAGGGTGTATCGGTTGGAGGGGGAAGAGAGTATTGAGCTGCCGCAGCATACTCATCCTCTGTCTCCCATGCGCTATGATCCATGACTTTCACTATCAAATTGGAAAATAGTTGGTGATTTTTGAGTTTAACATCGAAATTCTCAAGCGCTCACTGAGATATTCAAAAAGTCATTGCAGCAAGCTATTGTATACAATATAGTTTCAATGGCTCTCGAGAGATATAGAAAAGATTCGTAATGCTTCAAAAAGGTTAACTGAAGGCTTAGACCATTAGACAAGTCAAGGATACCTAGCTCGTACAGCTTTAATTGCTATATGAACTGATCCCGGGGTGTAAACATACCAACAAATCTAAATATAGAGGAAATTTAAATGAGATAAGGACTAGTAGTGAATATGGAAGATATCAACTGCAACAGGCGATAAAAATTGCTTAAGAAATATATGTTAGCCGGTATCTCCGGGGTTTGAGGGAGGGGAACGAAATCGTTCCGAGCAAAGCTTGCTTGGAGTGCATTGACCAAAGCGACAGGTACTCGGCATACCTTTTATGATATCGAGCGATATGCAATATAGCTTTGCCACTCTTTGGGGTACTTTGAACGTTTCAAAATTGTTTTGCAGGTTTATTTCATATTATAATAAATCTTGCTTCCTCTCGATTCCCTTACTTCATAATTTATGACAGAATTTATAATCGAGATTCGTAGCTCATGTTGCTTCAACCTCAAGTGTTTGAACTAAGTTGCCAAGTCATCTGGTGTACTCGGGTTTCGGACAATGGGACGAGAAGGAGAGGAGGGCAGTGTAGAAGGCTCGATCCGGAGTAAGGTTGGGGTTCTATACAGGAAAGAGGCAATTATTAGCACCGGCGTATAGTAATTGTATGGTTTCAAGCTTCATCCATATCCGTTGAAACGGAATTTCTTTTGACGGTTGCAGACCGCGGGGTTTCTGAAGGAGTACAAAGGTACAAAAAGTACACACCGTATGTTTGACTGCGCGACGTCAAAAGAAAAAGGTTGGTTCTTATGACGGTGAGGAAGGGTTTCCTGTCGGCCTATTTCGGTAATGCCGTTTTCCTTCTGTGTCGTCGTTCAAGGTCCAATCGTAGCTGTCCCACACTGAAACGGCACTTGCACACACAAAGATAGATGATGGTATAGGAAATGCGTCTTGATCGAATGATATAATAATAATATATATGTAGTATAGTACGAAGCAATATATTTACAAAACACCTTGCAAAAGATCAATTTGAAGCAAGTGAATAATGTATTCGGTCGATCAACGCCGAGAGATTCAATTGAACACACAGACTTAACATGAGCAAATGGAACACATTATATTCAAGGACCCTCTTGTCAAATAAGGAAAAGCAAAAAAAGGGTGCACCCTCCAAAGTGACATAGCTAGGTATGGGGTTCAAAGTTCGGAGCTTCAATCCATGATCAATGGAATAATTGAAGAAGCAATCTAGGAATATAATTTCCATTTGACTGGTTGGGTTGAAAATCTAGGATTATAAGAAATGATGACTGGGATCATAAAGTATTTTTTTTTATTTTTTTTTTCTTCACTACTTTTTCAAGGGTCTTTTTTATCAATGCAGGGTACATAATGTACGTACCGGTATACCAAATGATATGAATGAATGGATAGTAGTAGTTTTAAAGTGAAGTTAAGTTTTGATAGGATGGAATAGGGATAGGATAGGATGGGAATCATGGGATAGGATGGGCGAGATGGGTGAGATGGGTGAGGGGTGAGGGTGTGAGGATGTGATTTGTTACAAGGAAATTTAAAATATAGCGGGGATAACTTTTTTCTTTTTGGAGGAAATGAAGTGGAGAAAAACGATGAGGCGGCCCCTAAAAGTACTAATTTGTCGTATCAATTCTATCTGATCCCGTACCTACCTACTACCTAGTAGGTACCTAGGCAGGTAGGCATCTTAAACTACCAGGTAATTCCTAGAAAAGTATGTTATTAAAAGAAGTGAATTTTAAAGTTTTATATTAAATTGCTGATTTTATTTCATTTCATTGGATCATCAAAATCTATCTAGGTATACAAATTATATTATTACCTATCTAAGCCTTTTTATTTTGTTAATTCACCTTTAGAAGCATTTTTATAACTATTTACAGTTTAGGTATTCTTCTAGCTTGAAAAAAAAGAAGAAGAAGAAGATACCTAGAATGGGATGATAGCCAAAGCAGCAGGGCAAAG
>JWJA01000810.1:0-11791 GCA_000812885.1 Lanzia echinophila
CGGAGTCATACACGGTGACAGCAAAGATGCACCAATGTTGAAAGATTTCCAAGTTGTTTTTGGTTATTGGCACCAAACCAAGTGTTAAATCTCGACGTTTCCTATGACCGGCTTTTATCAAAGATGTTGGGGGGGCTTCCTGAGAAGTATTCCACGATGGGCGTTATAGGCACAGTTGAGGGTGAGGGAGAGAGGAAGACATTTATGATTTAAATACTCCAGAAAATAGTTTGAGTGGAGATACGAGGGGAAATGATTATGAATGGTGATGCTTGTCATGGCAATAAGCTTTCGTGCATAAGATTCACTCTTCATCCAACATGAAAAGCCGTGGAGCGAAAAGTATAAATACGTATGATTTTCTTTACGGTAGCTGGGACATTTGGAAGCAGCTCAGAATCTTTCTTTTCCAAGGAGAGTAGGAACGGGGTATATTCAACGGCGGAGCGTGTGTCATCTTGCAAGGGATACTTGCGGGGAACTTCTCTATGAATACGCTTATTGAAGACAGGGAAAGGCATATGCCCCGAGAAGAAGAAGAAAATAGCAACACTTGGGTACAATTCCATGATAACAATTTGACCATACGGTAACGTATGGCAGATTTTGTCGATGCCAGTGCTGAATACTTGCATCACTCGATTTTCCGAAAAGTTCTCGACGGTGGATAGCATGTCCTACAATAATAACACTAGTTGAAACAGAATGTGCCACCTTGGTACAATAACTCTCCATCTACAGATGACCATTCGTCCAACTTAGCCCCAGAAAGTTGTGGTTGGAATGAGGATTACTTAATTTCGCAGATTCCACCGAAACTTCCCCCACAACATCCCCCGCAACATCCCCATCCCCATCTTCCTCCTGATCTGGTAGCACGATATCGACTCGGAGATTTCTTGCGAAAAGGATTAACAAGGACTTCAGGGACAAATTTATATACTTGCCACTTCTCCACTAACGGCCACCACCATGCAGGATTGATCGAATATGATACCGGGAACGACGTCAAGACGAATAAAGCATGGTCACCGACCTCTACCATTGTAATACCCCGCAGCGGGGTAAAGCTTCTGCGATATGATCCAGAGACTCCACTCAAAGTCTCAAACTACTGCGACTTCAAGCTTTCCGTTCTATATAAGAGGGACTAAGATGTGACTGCCACTAATTACATACACAGCAATAGATGCTGTGACCATTGTCAAGAAAATACACCCGAGTCTCTTACTTCGCGTGTTGCAAATAACTTCAAAACTTGACTTCTGGTTTTAATATTGGCTAAATTTAAGGATGATACAAACACCTTAAAGTATGGCAGGGTCGAAGTCTCTGGTGACAACACACCAGAATATATCGTGATGGATGTGTTGGCGAACGACAATCAAAGTGATTTGCAATCACAATTTAAGAATCTAGGACACCTGGTCTGAAATTATGGAATACGGTATTGTAAACCATTTTGACTACCGAAACTTCGGGAGACTTCAGAGACGATCCTGAATGCGTTTTATGTCTTTTCGTCTCTAGACTATGAGTCGCAGCTTCTCGAGCAGAGAGGTTCAGCTTTATATAATATACTACCTCCATATTCAAACCGCATCATACTACGATGCCTTAAACGATGGGTAACTGCATAGATCGCGTATATGTATTCACTTGTTGGAACGGTATCTATTGGATTTGATTGTTATGACGTTGATGTTGCAAATCTCAGGGTATAAATTCCGACAGGTTTCATTTTCTGGGAGACAAAAATTAGAATAAACCGATCGAACAACTCAGTAGGAATGAGACGATCTCGGATTCCTCGCCATGTCCCATTCGAGCTTGTTATTGGGGCTGACCTGAATTTGAAGCGTCATTTGCCAATATATGTATGACATAGAAACTTTGAAATTGCTGCTGTTGAATTATGCAGTTTTGCTAGGAAATCTACTGGTCGTTGGCGATCCAGTGATAGTGCTGTCATTTCGGTCGTTTAATGCACGCAAGGGAAGTAAACTGCCCTCGACCTTTATATTCCCGTCGTACAATGGTGAAAACTCAACGCAGGGAAGTTGTAGAGGTGGTGTTGCACACCAGAAGCAGGATTTTACGAGGAGGAAGAAGGTTCCACGACTTTATCAGCGCAAAATACATATTGTTGAGTCTGGTGTTTGCCATATACCGGTAACAACACTATGTATGTGATGGAGAATGCGTATATTTATATACCCAGCCTGAGGAGTGATATTTTAGTCGTCAACACTAGTGGTTGCAGTCATTCACAACCAACAAGTTACAACCTCATAAATCTATTGCTCAAAGTCAAATTTTCATTTAGTAATTGAAATTATTGTTGATACAGTTGTTCAGTGAGGTTTGAACATTTAAATTTTGCAATATAAAGAAATTTTGTTTCGATGTTGGATTTATTACAATAAGTTGAGACATTGAGCGAATAGTACAGTGCAACCACGATATCTGCGTGAACCCGGTTATCATAACAAGCTTGCTCCGCAAACCACCCACCGATTCATTGAATACATTACCCCCCAATCATTTGTCTCAATGCCCAACATGATATATACCCAACGCCAACGTATCCAGACATTTACAATGACATATTATCGTGCAAAATAGTAACAGCCTCATTCCATCCCCTCGATGCCGCCATATCGCTGACGGTTCTCCCCATATCATCCTTCGCTTCCAAATTAACCCCACACTTTGAGCTGACTAATCTCAATATATCAGGGTCACCATTCTCAATTGCTTGAAAGAAAGCATTCCATCCACGATACATCTTGTTGGGATCTGCGCCATGGTTTAAGAGCATCTCGATAACCTCGGTATCCTCACCTTTATATGCACGCAAAGCTTTCACAATAGGAAGATGTTCTCCTGGAGCATTGATGTCTGCACCACCCTCGGTGAGCAAAAATGTGACGATATCCTTTCGACCTTCACGAATCGCGGTAGTGAGAGGAGAGAACACGCCACCATTCTTATCCTCGACGGAGACTCCGGCAGCGAGAAGAAGTTTGACGGATTCAAGCTTATTGGCATGTACAGCCATTTCCATTACTCCCTTATAAGCGCGAGGCTCTGGTAATACGGAAAGGATGCGTTTGAGCATTGCAGGATGACCAACAGCCATGCAAACAGGCCAATCTTGACCTCGCACGTTTGCGTCAGCTCCTCGAAGTAAGAGCAGATCGATCATTTCGGTACGATCTTCGCGGATAGCTGTAGTGAGAGGAGTCAGTCCCTTGGCATTTTTATCGTTGGGATTAACGCCTTGGTCAAGGAGCCAATTCAATGCTTCCATGTTATTACAGCTGACGGCCATTTCGACGATACCTTTAGGCATGTGAAGATCGGCACCGGCGGTAATGAGAGCTTGTAGAAAGTGGACTCGATTATGCGTAACACACTTCCAGGCGGGATATTCGCTCGCCATGGTATTTGGGTCTGCACCATTACTCAGAAGAAGTTGGAAGATATCTGCTCGGTCATCTCGAATCGATGTACATAATGGTGTGTACACGCCATCTTTCTTTGCATTGAGATCAACTCCTGCTTTGATGAGAGCGCGAACTGATGCGATATTGTTGATACTGGTCGCGAGCTCCAAGATCCCCGGGCACTTTTTCCAATCTGCACCGTGCGCCAAAAGGATATCCAAACAAGCCGTTTGAGAAGTTGATGGCCAAAGCATGTGTTTTGGACCAGGCAAATTTGGATCTGCTCCATGGTCCAGCAATGATGTAACGATATCTGCTCTGCCAACTGAAATTGCTTCAAAGAGAGCCGTCTTCCCTTCTTTACTTTTGGCGTTGGGATTCGCGCCATATTGTAGTAGAAGGTCAATGAATTTCTTGGCTGTCCTTTTATTGATCGCACTGATGAGGAGCGTATTTCCATTTGCGGTAAGGTGGTTTGCGTCACCATTGTAGACGAGGAATAGATGGGAGAAGCCCACCATATTGGCAATTACGGATACGGCAAGAGGTGATTCTTGGTCGTTACCAGCGCAAAGATTAGGATCGGCACCATATTTAAGTAGGGAAGTAGCGCCCGTCAGAAATGACTTTTCAACAGCCACTCTGAGAGGGGTAAGCCCTTCTCTATCGGGGTCGTTCTATTTATGTGTTAGATTTTTGATTCCTCGGGTGTGGTTTAAACAATTAAATATTCAAATCTGAAAACTTTTTCTTCCATATTTGGATTATTGAATAGAGTTTAAAGGGTGAAATTGACGATGAGATAGGAGTTGATGTTTGTATTATATTCAAGAGAAAATTGGACTCACGGGGTTAGCGCCGTACAGAAGTAGCAAACGTATACTTTCTGCATCATGGATAGTTATTGCCTCTTTGAGTGCATGCATTTCGGCACCCGTGTTTGCAGGACATCCGTTATCGAGGAGCCTCTCAATGGCCTTGTGGTTCTTTTCGCGAATGGCAGTGATCAGTGAGACCTTCATGCTTCCGGTATTCACCATTCCCACATTCGATCGAGCATTCCAGCGTGGCATAGATTCGGGATCAGCCTTGAGACGGACAGCTTTTGTGGGAGTGAGCGGTATGCCGTCAACATCTTTAAGAAGACTACCATCGATTGTATGAACATCAGAGTACACATGCGATCGTGCATCATCAGATGTAATGGTATGACGATCAAACGCGGCCTGAATATCCGAATAGTGTGTGTTGGAGGCAATCGATCCATTTGTGTGAGGACTGAGCGGCATATGGTTGTGGGTTGTCGAACCGCTATGATGTGAGAGATCTGCAGGCAAGGTACGAGGCATTGTCTGGGATCCGTATAGTCCACTTGTCATTGATTGTTCTGAACCCACAACTTTAGAATCTCTGCCAGACATTCTATCATCCTGTTGAGAGGAATTCCTTCCACCCCATGGAAGTGGAGGTAAGGCTTGGTTTATCGGCGGCGATTGTTGTTGCGGTAGCTGTTGTTGGGGCGACTGATACTGCGTTTGAGGTGGATCAATTAGCCGGGATTGGCCATTTTGATTTTGATTGTCCGACGTAGCCCCAAATAATTGGGGTTGCGTTGTTAAAGATCGTTGAAGAATAGCTCCTTCAGCCATTTGCGCTGCCTTTGATTTTGGCTTTCCAGATTTCTCATCCATTCTGTTCAGTGCCGCAGCCAATCCAAGATACCCTATTCCCAATTCCTTCTCGACTTTGTCCGCTCCCAAACTCCATTGGAATACCAACGCACTCATTCTTAGGTCGTCCCGTGTTCTCGAGAGCGTCGCGGTCATTCTTTTGATATCGTGTGCGGCGTCGCCGAAGATCTTTCCCCAACCTCGTTTCAAAGCATTCCTTGTGCCATCCTCATGGTCAAGAAACTTTCCTAGCATCTGATAAAATACTTGGAAGTTTGCTTGCGTCGCTCGGAATTTATGATCTAATTCGAGAATCATCTCTGTTGGGAAATTCTGCACATGATGGTTGCAATCGTCTAGTCCCGCTTCAATCGAGAACAGAATGTGACAAGTATCGAGAAAGTCATGGGCCAGAGTTTCGAAGCCAGTGGGCGGTTGCTTGACGGTAGTTAAATACTCCAATACTCGAACAGATATGCGATCGCTGAGAGCTGTTGTTTTCAAACATAGTTGCATGCAATCTTTTTGAGCTTTAGAGAATTTACCCGTCGACTGCCTAGGTTTAACCTGCCTCTGGGATTCCATATTAAGTGGATTTTGGGGTAGGGAATTTGTTTTCTGTCGCGAGAATTCGCTTCCGTGGTAGTTATATAAGTTGTAGGGCGTGATTTTGGTAGTGACAGCTTGAGATGGACCTTTGAGCGTTGATTGTAATCCAAGTTCTCCCTTTGCTAATAGTGAGAGAGACTTTTCGGAAGCAAGCTCGAGAGCATCAACAAAAGATAAATCGACGTTATCTGGTCTTGCAAACTGTCTTGCCACTGCAACACGCTGCGGACTCATGCTTATATTGGGACTCGAGGTACAAGGAAAACTCAACAAACGCTTCTTCACGGATTGTACGCAACATGTGGGGTATTAAAAGAATCTATACACTATTGATCTACCTATGATTTTACTCAACCTATGGTCTTGCTCCGTGAATCAGAGACTATCCCACCCTCGGACCTCTTCCAAAATTTGGCTAGTACAAAGACTGAAAGATTTGACACCTCAAAGGCTCAAACCTATACTTTATGGTGTGGTGTACTACGGAGATATTTGCCATTTCTTGACCAATTTCCAATTACCGGTTATTGGGTACATTATTAAGGATTAGACATATTAACCCTGCGTTGCGATAGAATAGTTCAGCTGAATAAATCGGCTAGTGCAAGGGATCAGACAGCTCTAGATTGAGGTCTAAACCACGATAGGAGTAGCGGATCATGAGTACCATCAGATTGGAGCGGGCTGTGAAATTAGACGACACGCTATTATTGTACCACAGATCAGATGAAATCCCAAGAATTTCGTTCAACTTCTGCCCAACATCTCGTCTCATCTGTATGGATGTTATATATGCCGCGTCATTTATCAAGAACACTCCAGTGCTCGGAACTCTTACTTTATATCGATCAACACTCGATACAGTAATTCCTCGTTTCTTAGGTTCCTCGCTTCCTGGAGAAGATTTTCAAGTTCCTGCAGTGTGTGGATCCTAATACCCATTTACTGCTCCACTATAGGTTTACGCTTGAGTCCAGGAGCGAACACTGCTCCAATTTTCTGTAATCAAAATAAATTGCCTGGAGACGGGATGGTGAAAATCTGTTAATCGGATCAGATTCTTTTAGGAGAACTTTGCCGAGCTAAACTTCTGGAGGCGAAGAAAAATGGGGTATGTGTGGAACCCCACTCACTGGCTGGCATATAAACTTCCAAGGGTTTTTGTACCCAAGCCGACAGCGGTATCCTAACTTAAAATGATATTCGCAAGATTTATAAGGGCATTATTACGTGTATCCGGCACTATTGATCGTTCGATGATTATGCAAACTAAGATACGACGATTATGCGGGGCACCGGTAAGATATCCGGATATAATTGTACCTGAGAGCGAGTCATGCCAATCGCCAAATTTCGAAATTTGACTTTACAAGAATTGGATGTCTTCCAAGATTTGCATCCATACATACGTATGAGCATCGTAAATATCGCAAAGCAACGACAGCTAAGATTTTGATGTGCATAAAAATTGTGTGTTTAGATTTAGAGTTTACTACTGAGAAAACACGTTACCAGTAGGAAGCATTCCATTGATACGGGCTGAACTACACATATTGCAGGATTTGGAAGTGGGCGAGTCCTTCCCCATGCCTTGGTACATTTCCCCATAGTTCTAACCACCGTTTCTCGCCGCTCATAGCGTTAATGGAGTGTAATTTAGAGTAAACGACGTATACCACCGGCACCGTATGTACAGGTAGCAGCAGCGTCACATACTAAAAGTTTGGCACTTTGCAGGAAATTACCGCACTGTCTCTAATGCAGTTCCAATTCTTAATATATTCGTATGAAGAGATTGAAATATTAGCTCTAAATGGGGTTACTTCTTAATCGAGTCAAAGTTACGAATCGGAACTGCCGCTTCCTCGCGCTGAACAATTTTGAAAAATTGACATGGAGAATTATCATCCGCTCGATCGTCTTAATTGATACCAGCGACTTCGATGATTCTATTGGAAAGTGAGAAAGATGCAGACTTGTGGCTTCGGAAACAAGGAGGTGCTTTGACTTTGATAATGTCTATAGCTCTAGAGTGGCACTAACATTCCATCACAACGTATTTGAAATCCAATTGTGATATCATGCCACGGAGGTTTAAATCCGTATTTAGGGTTTATTATTGTCTTTTTGGGTGAACAGAGGGAGGCAGTAGGCTCTACCGCAAGCCAAAAACCAGTAATAACCCAGAAATCAAGCTGGAGCTTCATGGAAATATCATGGAGGTGTCAGCTGCAGGGCAATACCCCTATCATAGCACGGACATCATCCTATAAATTTATTTTCGCTTTTGATTATCCGTTAGTAAAAAGTATGAGGGAGAAAAAGAGATGATGATTCATGAACTAAAATTCCCCAAATTCTTATTCTTAAGACTGTATAGATTTTTGATTTCTAATACTAAGCACGTGAAGTATACCGGATACAGGAACACCGTTAACCCTTCTGCCGAATGAAGGTTAACTTTAGCTCTATTCAGTGGGGTTTCCGAAGCTATTTCAAATACCAGAGAATTTTACAAGGAAAATACATTATCTAAAGATTATTGCCCCTTCCCTCACGTCCCTCTGGCAGTGGCAAGTACCAACTGCTGTGACGTCGTACACTTCCCGAACCCCTTTGTTTGAATACATAGGACAGTGCGCAAACAGGCGATCGCAATATATACTGGATCTTACCCACCTAAATGACTTCTTGAAGAGGGGGAGGCTGTACTTCATGTGATTCCGTGAATCTCTTCGATTTTGGAGGGGCTCGGGAGCCATTATGGGCCTCCAATGCTTACCTACTACAGTATCTACACAACTAATTACATTCGCACAGGTATCAACTTTTATCTCAAGTTTTGTGGCGAAATTCTCGCCGGCTTTTGATACCGGGACTTGGTATAAACCGGTATCAATCTGCGAGCATTTTGTACACAATGGCAATGGTCTCTCACGATAGAAGCATGCCGTACACTGTATCAAGGACAGGAATGCATAAATAAATACCCGTTTGGTATTCCCCAATGACAGCGTCAGATTATAACATCAAGCTCTCATCAACCACAATTCATCAATGCAGCATTTGATATCCTCGCCAAACTTAAGGGAATTTTTCTTCTTAGTGTATTTTCGGGAATGTGGGGCTTGTGCTCAACATGAGGTTTTGACTCTTTGATGGCGAGTCTGAGATGTATCTTCATTTTTGCTATCTTCGCAATATATGTCTCAAGTTTCGAGATCGCCACGTGAGTACGGCTGGGGTTTTCGTGGATGATGTCGAATGTCTCGCATTAACAGCATTGACACCACAGCCAAACAATGACAAAGAATGAATGGATTTCTAATCGATGATCAGCATTATCTCAGACAATAAGACTTCAGTTGGCGGTAATTCCGGGAATAGCATCAATTGATTCACCAAGGGTCAAGTCTAATAAGTGTCGAGGCAATTTCGAACGGCTAAGACACGTGGTTGGAGGAGCCGTTACACGCTTATTGTCTGTCATTCTTCATTGACTTCCAGTTTGTGCTTGCAGAGGAAGAACTGCGGTGAGTTTATATACCATCATACCCCAATTCTTTATTCAGTTTGGCAAAAATTCCACACGTCTCCAATGGGATTGCTCCACTTTATCATGATTCACCTAGTATTTGCATAAAATCGCGATCTCTGATCTCCAGCGGGGCAATCAGTTCCACTTACGGTTATACCTGGTAGATCGCAAAAAAAGGTATATCAACACCACCTTCGTTCATTAACTTTTCCACTGTTATACCATTTGGGCAATACGCGTTGCCTCGCATGTTCAAGGGATTCTAGTATTTCAAGCGGCTGCACTGTACAGTAAATTCGCAAGTCTCTTGAATGTGACCCACAATTGTAACTTTGCGGGGTAGGAAGACTGGCATTATGAAAGTTTCCATGCAATCTTCATTTCCATTTAGCTTCTAATATCGTCAGTACAAATGTCATGTCCCAGTGGACTCCATGGATTTATTACCGTCCTTCTTCTTCTTCAATGCCGTTGTTCTGTCAATTCAAGATTCACACGGATGGCCGTAAACAACTAAGGGGAGGAGTTATATGACCTGGTTCTTTGGAGCTGCGATGGCTAGGTTTGGTGCGCGGAATGTGGTGATCATATTCATCGACGCTTATCTTCCTGGCTATTTGAACCACGCTATGCAGTTCATCAGGCATAGAAACAACTGAGTATTTATACTAATTTTCGGGACTGCTAAACCTGCTACTCAAAGTCAAGTTCTCTATATCCGTTAAACCTAGCATCCATCGCCACTGATCTAAATTCCCATTCACTTGTTCACTTTCATCCCCACCGCCCCTCAAAGGAATATGCACTTCCCCCCATCCGACACAATCTTCATTCACTAATACTTGATCTTCACAAATCATCATCTCTACCGCTCTCTCAGGCTTATGCCAATCAGGCTAGACTAGAAGTAAGGTTCCACCACCTAGATAGAAGATATAAAAGCCACATATCTCCAAACACATCAACTCTTCATCGAGCGGCTAGAAGATATACATCGGTTCAGGCGCAAGGCAAGTTCACCAGCATGTCTAGCGAGTACACACCAGCATAAATATTTGAACTCCATTCGAGTCTTCAATTTTCATCCCCTCGCGCGACAAGATCAGGGTATAGACTACATATCGTGTTAAGACTTATGGCACTGACGCTCATATCATCGTTGTTATTTTCTCGGATTAACAGTCAGATCACTATTTTAGACGCTTGAACAATGAACCAACGCCTCACGAGATAATGCAGCCTTCTCATTTCGAATCCGGTCCGAGATGTCGCAAACCACCAGTGGGACACCTTGGGTTACAGCGATGTTGTGGTTACTTTATGCTATGCGGCTAAACAAGCGTCGATGTATCGAAGTATTTATACAAAACTCGAAGCCCTGCAAAATCGACCGAAATATTTCCATGACTGTCCTTTCTAATGATTACTCCTTAATCCCTCTCGTCTCACAATCCCAATGGCATGCAATATTCACTCGCATTCGCTGTATCTAACCTACCGAATACTCATTATGCAGCTACCAACATCATGGTCATTCACTAGCCATTTACGGAATACATGGCACAGATATATACCGGGCACTGTATGGCTAGTTTTTGACGTTATTGTCTGTTCCAAGAACCAAAAAAATAGCCTGTAGGCCATCATACAGATACTGCATCATATCTCGCCAACCCCCAGCCATCTATCTCCTTGCTTCTTGGGTTTAGGTTATATGACTACTGTGTCGGAGACTACACATCACCTTCATGCGTAGATCTTACTGTCTTTTCTTTCTCATTGTTGTCATCTAAATCTGCAGCTCTGGTTTAGGAAATCGAAAATTTCCAAAACGAATTGCCAACGGAAATATCACACTCCCAAAAACCTTTTTAAGCCATATCCCTAGTCGTACGTACACCTGCTTTATCGTTTAGAGCACATATAACCCCCGCAATAATACTTTTGCACTCATCTTTACCTTTCTACTTCTACCCCCGTTTCTCTATTTATAACATTGTACTCTCTAGCCGTCTAGCGCCCTCACACAAGCCTCCACTTTGTGCCCCACTCCAAGTAATTGATCATTCCTTACGGAGGTCTCCGTCAGGTTTGTCGCGACTTTTGCCTTTTATAGTAGGTTACAAGGTAGAAGCCCTGTATTTTAGAGAGTAAAGGCCTATAAGAGGTATGTGAAGCTCGCTGTAATTAGCTGCTTTTAGCGATGCATAGATCAAATATGGACAAATGCTCAAACCTTATATATTTATAATTGGTGCGCAAGTTAAACTAAGCAAGCCTGAAAAGCCCTATATTTTAACATAGAATTATGTATACACACTATAAGTGGGTCACAGGCTTATTACGCTATAAAGCCCTGTAAAAATTAATCATACGCTAAAAGTGGGTTACAGGCTTACTACGCTATAAGGCCCTGTAAAAATCAAAAGTGGCATCAAACCTGACGGGGACCTCCGTTTTAGTTTAGTCTATAACCCCAGTTTGAAGAGGGATCAATACGCGCGACGTGCTGGCTACTGTATGTA
>JWJA01000838.1:0-13169 GCA_000812885.1 Lanzia echinophila
TAATCCCCCACGCTTCTGCAATCTCTTCCTCCTATGTTCCGCCACCAGCTCCGCACGCATATCCTCCGGCAGCGCCGCCAAAAACTCGGCATCAAGCTCCCCATCCGCATCAGCATCGCCCTCCCCATCGGTCGTAAACCGCCTACCCCCACCAAAAAACGCGGTCGTGGCCGTCCACCCGGTTCCACGAATCTGAAAACCCGCGCTGAACCCGCACACGGTCCGCTGCAATCAACACCCCAACCACCTTCCTCATATCCCTCTCCTCGCTCACCACCCTCCTCAAATACCTCTCCAACGCCCCCACATCATCGGGATGCGGTCCCTCTCTCTCAAAAGACCCATACCACTCCCCTATCATTCCCCTCAACTCCTCCAACGTACTCAACTCCCCCGTCGTAAAAGTCGGTCTTTTCGGTTTCGGGGGTAATCGAATTCTTCTCGGTCCCAAGGATCTCACTTCCTCCACTTTCTTAACCTTCTTTTGAACAACCGCCGTCATTAATCCCCCACGCTTCTGCAATCTCTTCCTCCTATGTTCCGCCACCAGCTCCGCACGCATATCCTCCGGCAGCGCCGCCAAAAACTCGGCATCAAGCTCCCCATCCGCATCAGCATCGCCCTCCCCATCGAAGCTCTCCTCCCTGGGAAGCGGACGCGCCACGAATTTTGATTGCAGCGGACCGTGTGCGGGTTCAGCGCGGGTTTTCAGATTCGTGGAACCGGGTGGACGGCCACGACCGCGTTTTTTGGTGGGGGTAGGCGGTTTACGACCGGTGGGGTGGCGGTTTTTACGCGGAGATTGGGGTAGTAGTGTCTGTGCTTGTGCTGAGGGACCGGCGATTGGTGGCTTGGGTATGTGTGGGTGTTGGGCTTTGTAGTCGGCGAGGATTTCGGCGCGGACGTCTTCGGGCAGGGCGGCGAGAACTTCGGGGTCGAGTTGCGATGGTAATGGGACAGGTTGATAGATGGCGGGGCTTTCGGATCGTGGTTTCTGTACGGGGGTTTGTTCTCTTGACGCCGATCGGCTTTTATTTTTGCTTTGTGCTAGGAGTTTTGACCTGATGTCTTGGGGAAGTTCTTTCAGAACCTCCGGGTCGATTTGTGTCGGAATGATGAATTGGGTGCCGGTCATGTTGAGTTTCTTTGCGCTCTGATCGTTGGCATTGTTCCGAGAGATAATAGTCGCTGGATGCATGGGGGTCTGTCTCGCTTTCAGAGGGCTGCTTTCATCAATTGGATCTTCAGGTACCGGGGACTTTTTTATTGATTTGGCATTTATCGGTGTGGCAGCATGAACTGGGTCAGTTAATCGTGGTTGCGCGATGGGAAATTTCGGTGTTACTGATCTCGGCCTTGTAGGCGATTCTGATTCATCAACGATCGGGTCTTCTGTGATTTGATTCCTCAATCTCGAAGGAGGTGGAGCGCCGAAATTGATTCTTTTCTGGCTACCATCTGGCATTGCACCATTGCCAGATTTTACTGGCTCAAGTTTGGTCATTTGAACACCAAGGCCTCGAAGTTCCCCAGGTGAGAATCCATAACTGCGAAGTATGGATATTGCTTCCCGCCCAATTATTTCCGCATTGTTGGTTGCTACCCCAAGAACTATGCTTTTGTTGAACGTATCACAGTCTCCATGACCTAAGAATTTAGGTGGGTCAAGAGGTGCGTCTGCGGTTTTCCTCATAATCTTCATGGTCAGTTGCCTCCCTTTCACTCGTTGCTCAACCAGTCGTCGTTGCAATTCGATACATAGATTTTGTACAAATTCCTCGGCTTCTGATTGAGAAATAAAACGTATGCCCCAATTGACTTCTGCCGAAACAGACTTTCGCACAACTTGCTCTCCAACCTCTGTTTTATCGATGCCTCGAGCATAATCCCAGATTTTCTCTCCTGTTTTCGGTCCCAATACTGTCATCAAACGATCTTTTGACAACTGGCGCACATCCTTCACGAATTTTACTCCGATCTCTTCTAACTTTCCGCCAATGCTGTGAGCAACCCCGGGAAGGTTCAGTACACTAAGCTCACCCATAAACTCCAGTACTTCCTCTGGCTTGATTTGATGTTGGCCGGCCGGCTTGGCTTTTCGAAGTGCAACTTTTGCAAGCAAGATATTACCACCTATTCCAACGGATACATTACAGCCAGTTTTCTCATTGATTTGTTTGCGAAGCGCTTCACCTATTTCGTCGGCCTTTTCTTGTTCTCGCCATATGCTGCCTTCCTTAATTCCAACACCATCACTACCTCCAGCAGCTAAGCATTGAGAGGTAATATCAAGAAGTGCTTCATCCACACTGACACTTTGCACGATACCACCGACATCAAGGATAGCTTCGTAAAAACCCTTACTTGCTTCTTCATATGCTGGAAAGTCGTATGGTAGAACCTTGATGTCAGGGCATAGTTTCATGGCGTTCTTCATCCACATTCCATTCTTGACACCAAATGCCCGAGCTGGATAATTGCAACTGGCAATCTCTGAGCCTGTCCCATTACCATGAGCAACAACAGCAGGTTTATTCACGTATCCGGGCGCACTTTTGAGCGACACGGCGCAAAAGAAGCTGTCGAAATCAACATGCATGATATATCGCCTAGCACCAGGTTTCCGTTTTGTAGGCTGTCTTTGAGAAGCAGACTTCTCCGATGCCAATTGTTGGAATTTAGCTTTGAGTTCGGCTTTCCACGTAGATAGATGGTGTAATCGAGACTCTGAGTAATATTGTTTAATGAAGTCGGGGTTTGCGGTTGATGATTTTCGCATATGGGGATCAGCTAGCAAATTGGCATTGTGTTCTTCTGCGGTCATAATCTTTGCTTTTTTGGACGGCAGACTAGGAGTGCCCTCATCTTCATGCGATCTCTTCTTGATGTCTGGAAACGGGAGAAACTTTTTGGATGCAGGTACCGGGCGGTTTGGGGATGCACGCGACGCCGGTTCTTTGAAAGGAGATGCGCGCTTTGTTGTCTCCTTCGCCGTTTGAATTGATTGTAAGGCATTTCGAGTTGGAGTCGTCAGATCTGGCACTTGCTTCAAAGCTTCTTCCAGTGACGAGGATATATCAAAACTTCCAGCTGAACTCATGGGGTCATCAACATGTATCTTATCTTTCGGTGCCACAGTTTCTATACTCTGTTTTGGTTGATCGGCGGGTGATGGATGAGAACTCCCAGGTCTATGCGACATAATCTTCTGCACCTGTGAACTTGGAAATTGTGGTCCATCGTCATCATCGATATCTTCAGCGACATTTTGAACCTGACTGGTATACCAACTAGTATTTGTTTGATCGCGATAACCTCTATTCGGCGTCGTTGATTGACTGATGAATTTGCCACCACCATTAAATCCTAACAGTCGTTGGCCAACACCCTCATCTAGAACCCGATAAGAATCCCACGGTAGGCATTTTCCAGCTTTAACACTATCCACCACCCAAGCTGGCTTAACGATCCGGTATCGTTTAAACTCGATGGCTTTCTTGGGCGTCAAAGTCGATGCAATGATATGAGTGACCGTTGTCTTTCCATCCAAATATTGCATGAAACCACCTCCATGACTGACTATCATGTGATGAAGATCATTCAAGGAAGGCTGAGTGTATCCAGTAACATGCGCCACGATACCGCGAAATAAATTTGGATTTCCGGTTGATGAGGAACGAACCTCTGCATCCAGGTTTTGTAATTTGATCTTTTTGCGACGGAAATAATCATCAAATCCTCCAAATTTTGAACCTTCATATTCATCTCCTCCTTCATCTTGGAATGAATGCGACTCGATGCGCTTCCGTACAGATTCTGAATTCTTCTCAAGTCGACTGCCCATTTTGAACGTTAATGATCGCGCTCGTCATGCGCTTGATTTTTCTCATCCACACCAATTGTTACAACAAATATTGTTTACACACAAGTCCATATCTCTCGAAAGTAGTGGAAGTGTCGCGATGACAAGTCTTTAGTGACAAAGGGAAAAGAAGTCTGGTTCAATCTGTAATTTCAACGCGGTAAAGAGTATTGTCGCAAAGTCGCGGTGGGGCTTGTCGCGGTTTTGTGAAATTCACATGTTCACGTGTCAATCTTTGAGCACAGACCAAGTGGCTGGTGCCCAAAACTATATTTCCCTGTCTGCTGAGCCACACACATATTTCAAGGATCTTTGAAATCCTTGAGTTGAATTTGTCGATACAACCAAAGCTGCTGATTTTCACTCTCAGTCTCATATTCTATCTACCAAGTTCTTCTATGCAAACGGATCTCAATTGTAATTGTATAGATAAAGGTAAGTACTAGAGATTGAATAAAGGCCATGATGTCTTTGTCAACCGCAGTTAAGTGAAACAAACCTTGAATTCCTTCTAGAACGACTCAGGTACGAGTCTACTTTAGTGTCAACATCGTCATCGATTCTTTCCTGTCAACTTTAGAATAGTGTTTCCATACTACCAAGCTGTACTGTTTATTCGTACATACATTTCCTTTCCTCACATCAAACAATCAACATTGTTTATCCCCGTCAATCCATTCATATCATTTAGATTTGTTTTTGTATTATTAGAAACATTTGACTCATCAGTATGCATCCTCGAAGGATGCCTGGTGTATCACACGAAAGGTCGCCACTGATCCAACATGAAGAAGCTGGTGATGATAATAAACAGGTTGCGAAGACCCTACATCTTTACCCAACCAACTAACCATTGACAGTTGCTTGAATTCTCGAAAGACGATGACGAGAATCCAAGGAATTGGTCGAAATGGCAAAAGTTGGGAAACATTGCTGTGATTGCTTCTATGGCCAGTATGTAACATCAGATATACCATTCCACCATGATTTCATATTGATCCAAGCCTAGTCTTATCGCCTCTTGCAAGTAGTATGTTTGCTCCTGGTATCAAACAAATTGCAGAGTCGTTAGACACAACCGAGAAGGGCGTAATTGCTTGTCAGACTGGATTCGTTATGATGTTGGGAATCGGACCGTAAGTTTCCCATCCTGCCTAACACTCACATGGTCTGATACAAATACACTCCAGACTTATCCTAGCTCCTTTGTCGGAAACGTTCGGTCGGAAACCTCTATACCTGATTTGCTTCAGTATCTTCACGCTTCTTCAAATCCCTACAGCTTTAGCGCCAAATATTGCAACTCTCATTACATTCCGTACCATTGCTGGATTCTTCGGGAGTATATCATTCTCATCCTGCTATTACTATCTTTCAGACTAACCTCATTAGGTGTCGCGATTGCCAACGGTGGAGGAACAATTAGTGATATGTACGAGCCCAGCGAACGAGCCGGTATCTTCGGATGGTATCTCCTGGGACCACTCCTAGGACCCACCATCGGCCCACTTCTCGGGGGCATCATTCTCGAGTACCTAGACTGGCCCTGGCTCTTCTGGATCCTGTTGATAATATGTGGTACCGTCGTCCTGGGCACCTGGTATTTTCTCCAAGAAACCTACGTTCCGGTGCTACTTGCACATCGCAAGAAAGAATACGAAGAAAGTTCCGACATCGAGTACTATTTTGAAGGCGAAGATACAAGACCATTCTCATCGAAATGCTCGCAAGCCATCGTGCGACCCGTCAAGATCCTCTTCACGCAACCTATCGTATTGACCATGGCCACATACCAAGCGCTAATCTTCGCCACGACATATAGTCTGTACACGCAATTCCCCTCGATATACGGCGACGATTACGGTTTCAGCACCATACAAATCGGGCTTGTATACCTTGCACCTGGCATCGGTTTCCTATCCGCAGTCTGGTTCTTAGTACCCCGAATCGACGACGTATTTAACCACCTCACTCGCAAGAATTCCGGGGAATCCAAACCCGAGTATCGTCTTCCCCTCGCAAACATCGGGTCCATCCTCATCCCGGTCTCCTTATTTGCCTTCGCATGGACTGTTGAATTCCATGTTCACTGGGCCGTAACTCTACTCGCCACATTCTTCTACGGTATCGGCCAAGTGGCGATTTTTAACTGCGTGCAGAATTATTATATCGATGCGTTTGAGAAATACGCCGCTAGTGCGATTGCAGCGGGAGCGTTCTTTAGGAGTATTATTGGTGGCATTGTGCCTTTGATTACGCCTAGCGTTTTGGATGCTGTGGGTGTGGGATGGGGAATCAGTATTTTTGCTTTCTTGTCGGTGGCAATTGCGCCGAGTCCGATGCTGTTTTATTATTATGGGGGTTGGTTGAGAGAGCGTTTTGCGATAGATTTATAAATATCAAGATATGGAAGGGATGGGTACTTGGACTGATATATAGCCTTAGTGGCGCGTGGTGGGTAGAACAGCTAGACTGAGAGCCTTAAAGAAAATCAAAATTCAAATCCAGCGTCAAAATCAAAGTTTGTTCACTTGTTTGTGGCCAGCTGATTAGAATTGATCAACCTTTAGAAAGAAGAAAGTCCTCTATGTTAGCCTCTCTTCATTACCTACACCAGTTTATTTGTTCATTACTGCATTTTATTTTGAGAAACCCCACTTACTATACATCGGATGCTATATGCACTGAATCCATGTCAGATGCATTAATCATTCTAACCATATATACACATGCCACCCATAATATCCAAACCCCGAAAAGTCATAACCCCGAAAAGTCATTACCCCTCCCGAGACCCAGATGCCATCTTTTTCAACGCCATAATTGTCATAAATGAATTGAATTTTACTATTCCAATAAACTGCTTTAAATTTTGACTATACACCCAGATGTGAAAGACAAATGCAATTGCACTTGTTCGCCAGAGAAAAAGAGGGTATAGAACAGTAATAAGAGGAATTTCCTATCTGTATCTACCCCGATCTGCCAGTTCTTCTGTGGAAGAAGCAAAATCCTGATGTCAAATCATTCAAACTCCAAGTTCACAGATAATCTACTCCGACATGGCGATCTTGATGCCGATCGACCAAAGGACCGGACCTAAATCGTCTTCTCATGGCCCTCCTCCGATTCCCTTCATCTTCTTCTTGAGCCAATCTCATTGCATCCTCTGGTGACTCCCTCGACACTGTTTCAACTGCACGAGGCGAAGGTTGTGCGCGGCGTCTACGACTGAAGAAACTAGGCGTAATAGGAGACTCTATTGCACCCCAGGGCCAGAACACGAGAGGCTGACCTCGAGGGGGTAAAATCCTCCATATGTATGTTGCAATTAAAAGTATAAAGAATGGGACGAGTAAGATATCATAGCAAAACAGCTCGTTCCAGGTACCCAAAGTAGCCCAGTCGGTGTTGGAGTCTATAACCGACCATGGAAGGGTATATCCAGTCTGATCCAAATTCAGCATGATCTGATTGCATCCAGTGTAAAAGAAGAATTGTTCTGGATTCGTGATTGTTTTGAAAGTTTGGTTTTCAGATTTGATTGTTTCAGATACCGACCTCCAGTGCTGCGCATGTTCCCAAATCCCATTGCTGGTTTTGGTCGGTAAAGTATTATCGATCAGGAGATGCGCAAGATTAACCCAAGTTGAAACACAAAATGCTTGTATATCATTATTCACACCTTCTTCAGTGGGAACGTCCTTTGGAGAATAGTACCACCACCACGGCTTTTGACGAAGCAACTCTTGGCGCCTTTGCTCTTGCTTTAGTCGCCTCAACTCGAAGAATACGATTGTTTGTTTGACATGGGGTTCATCCTGCTCGCATTCAATCCAATCGCGTTGGCCCTTTTTACGAATTTTACAGCACGCCGAAAATTCAACACGGCGCGCCTTGTCAATTAACACCTCGTAGGCATTATCGACGAGTTTCAATGCTTTTACTGCCTCGGCTTGGATTGCCGGATCCGTAAATTTGTCGGGATCGATGTGTCTGACCAGAGCGTTATGCGCCATTCTGATCTGACGGTCAGTTGCATCGTATGGAACCCCTAGGTTGAAATAATGTGGAGTGTGCTCTTTATCACAATAATCAGGCGGTCCTCCGCTTTTCACAATTTCCTTCGCTGCTTTCTTCCCCAAAACTCTGTCCAAATATTGCTCGTAAGAATTTCCTTCATAATTTCGAAAATCTCGGAGTGCTTTATTGGGAGACGCAAACATTATCGTAGATCAATGCTGGAGTGGCAATCCTAAAGAAACGTCGCACTCTAGGATTGAGTTGATTCAAATATGATTCAAATCTTTGCTCTTTGTTCCAATCTAGTAAAGCTTGCAACACATCGAATGCGGAAAATCTGTCAAAGAATGACTATGCTATTGAAGGCCTTTGTCGATTGGATATTTTACCATGCTTCCGTAATCTTGGAACATGTGTAGTATTCGAATACAAATTTGTAATATCGACATTAGCTTCAAGAAAATTGCAAAATGAATGTACCTACTGGGCAGTGCAATAATCTCTTGTGAAAATGCAAGAAGTTATTATATCAATTCTACACACCAGTAAGTGCAGAAACCAATTAAAGATTCTTAAATCTTATTCAACTTGATAAATCAAATCCTCTGAAAGAAACCTTTGCATTTGAGAAAGGTATTGGTTAAGCCTCATTGAATGAATGATCGTGGTGAGTGAGTAGTGTTATTAAAAAGTACCTTGTAATGCTGTCACGATCTCGGTGTGCCCTTTTTTCGCAAATCATGCAAAAGATTTGCATATACCATACTCACATAATATCGTAGATTATTATGTATCCTTCAATGGAAATAAGCTTTTCTTTCCACTTTTCAGAAAATTCATCTTCTCACATCTGTGATTTCTGAGTTCTATATTCTGTGCAAAGGTAGAATTATTGCCTCGAATTGATCCCGGATGGACTTCATATTTGACAATTTTATCCCATTCGCTATGTTAGTATGTAGTAGCCCATTCCTGTAATGCCTTATGTATATTCATATCCTGTATGTTCGGCACTTTTACATTCATTCTGAAACTCTCAAGACCTTACTACAACTGTTGCAACAGACATTAATGTACGGAAAAGCATTTGTCATCCCTCCAGAACCGGCCCCTACGACGTTCTACAATGACACTCGTATTTCTGTCCAGACAGTTTATACCAGGAATAATATGTCTTGATACTGGCACCATCATTATACCTTACACACCAATGATTTCAGGAAAACCCTCTCGTAGTAAGAATGCCAAATTTGACATTTCCGCTGTTGAAACGCTCTGGGTACACTTAAATTTTCCATAACCTGAACTTAGGAAACAAATTTCTCGGCCATAACTTTCCGGGTTACAATACCTACATGTACCGCAAACTCCGTTGATAGCACATTTATTGCACCCGATCAAAGACAAACATGTAGCTAATTTGCGTAAAAATGCAAATCATTTAATCGAATTAGAACTAGAAATGAAAATGTACTACTATCCCCAAAATCACTTCGCTTTGCTCAAGTCCTGAAGATGATTTTCCACAATAGTCTTTTTAGTCTTCACTACTACCTACCATTTTGGGCTCTCAAACCCTAATACACACCCCTATACCCGGATGCTTGTAACAACCAAGTCCCACTAACTCCTAAAAAACTATAG
Organism: Lanzia echinophila; assembly: GCA_000812885.1. Lineage (NCBI taxonomy): Eukaryota > Fungi > Ascomycota > Leotiomycetes > Helotiales > Rutstroemiaceae > Lanzia > Lanzia echinophila. The sequence continues at coordinate 9,530 of JWJA01000838.1, forward strand.
GGTTCTTCAGCGTGTGTGCCCGGATTTTAAGACGTGCAACAAATAATAAATGACGTCTGATGTTTTAACTACAAATTAGATATTCACCACCGCCGAACTCAATATTCACTTTCTGGATAGAGTCAATACTTACATATTCACTGGCGTGTACTATGCTCGTTTTGGCACTTCCTTCGCTGGAATTGTCATCTGGTTGTACTCGTCCTCATTTCCCAGTATATTCACAGTTTTCTAAATTACTAGGTAGGTAGTTATTGTATAAATTCGGTTCGGTTTAAAAGAAGTTAAACTACAAGATTGGGCCGACAATTTCGGACCCAGTCGAGTCTGGTATATTAGCTAGTAGGTGCATTTGATGTTGAATAAGGTATTGGCTTTATTGGACTATCAATACCATATCAAGTGAATTCTTTCCCTACTCCTCCTTCCTCGTTCTCCCATGAAGCTCATCCAAATCCCTGAAGAAAATCCCTAGAATCAAGTCTAGTCTTAAGTAAATCCAAACTTAAATTTTCCCATCTCATCTCAGCCCTACCCTAGTGGTAGCTCCCATCTCACCGCACACACAACCACGCGAAATCACAACAATTTCAAAACAATACACCACAACCATAAATCCCGGAGAGCTCCCCAACAACGGTCTCCAAAAACAAAAAAGGCAAAAACCAAAATGATGGATGTCCTCTTATGGGTAGCCAGCCTATGGAGCACTATAAGCCAAGATATCATGGACGATGTGGCAGCTATGCGTAATGCAATTCGATTCAACCGGCGTTACCGTTTGAGAATCAGAATACACTGGGACGTGCTGGTGTTCCTAGCGATGGCAATGGGGGGTGGGGGTATAGCTTGGCATATATGAATGTGAATATGAATGCTGGTGTCACGGTCTAGGAAATTTCTTGGGATTCATATACGGGATGGGAATGGGGTGGAAGGTGTGATGGGAGGGAGGTACGTTGTAGGGGGATTGGAGACGGGCATGGAGTCGCATGGGGTTTGGAAAAGTAGGATAGAAGAGAGAGAGGGAGTAAATAGGGCAAGTTGAATATACTGTAGTTATAGAGAAATTGGATAATGATGTATTGGGGACGAGACATGAAATTTCTGGTTCCATTTTCATACTGTGATGCGAAATAAACTGCTACCTGTGCATATTCGGAAGGCGTGAAGGCGGATTATCTTTAATATGGCGCTACTGCACCATTTTCTCCTCCTGCAATCCATGTACTTTATTCAAACTTACCATATACCCAGCCTGATCTAGTCTAATTAGTGTACTTTTTACATCTCAATATGTCAGATATTCAACAGCTTCAGTGCTTAGGTTCATGGGAGGTAGAGCTATCTGTGGGTCTGCGGCAATTGCATTATGTAGATAACTCTTGAATTTGAATTGCAACTCATGATTCTGGTGCGATGTCAAGCTCTGTGTGTTTGAAGTATAATGGCTTAATTGAATGATATTCGGCTATGCTACTGAACTAATCATACAAGACTATCTACACACGTCCAAAAATTCCACAAATTCCTAGTCCGCAAATTCTATCTACATTTGATAGCAAAAGCAAGTCCCCTCAAAACTATCCTTTCAAAACAAGAAAGCTAACCTAGATATACATACCTTCCCTGGCCCAACTACAATAACGGTGAAGAGAAAAAAATAAATGCTACAGTAGATACAGAACCAACCTCAAAACCAAAAGATCAAAAAAGAAAAACTAAAAGGTGGTGTAAAAACAAATGTCCCAAAAGCGCTCAAAAAAAGAATCCCAAAAAAATTAAAGATCATCTCAGTAGAAGCCCACCCATCAATCCCATCAGCGACACTTCCTATCATGCACCTCTCATCCTGCTACCAGTCCACCCAAAAACCTCAGGATTACCAGCAACACGAACAAGAAACAGACGACAAGATTGAATCTCCGGGTACCCATAATTTCTCCTTTGTCAGAGGATCAAAAAAAGTATAGAGCTATTCTTTTCATCATTGAAGATTTTTTTTGGCGCCGGGACAGAAATTACGCCTGATTGTGATTTTCTCGTGTTATTGTAGGCTTTTTATTGAACAGGAAAGGGAAAGAATATTGCAATATTGATGGTAAAGAATATTCAGCCATAATCGCCTGGACTCAGAATCACCTTTTCCCTTTCTCTGTTACGAAAAATGGGTATTATTCAAGACACTCCACCCCCCCCTCATTTTTCGATTTTTGTGGAGAGAAAAGGAGGGAGGGAGGGGATCATGGGGTTTTTATATTGTGAGTTTGGGGAGGGAGACTTTGGGGAAATGGTAGTGTGGGTTTTAGTGTGAGTTAAATTGAGGTTAGTGTATAAGGTGATTCATCAATGCAGGTTGGAGGATAGGAGGATGACTTCAATTTCTAGCCTAAGGAGGAAACTACTGATTGCCGGGAACCTTGCTACTAGGGCTAGAAGTTTGTGAGGGGAAATAGATTCCTAATTACCTAGGTAATGCGCTAATTTTCAAGTATGACATAGCCGGTAGTGTGCTAATTGCTAAGAAGAGCAAACTTGAGATATGTGAAGCTGAATTGATGCTAATTCCGTAGTGGAGACATTAAACAGTGTTGGTTCTTATAAAACTAACTCAAATGAGGAGCTTTATGGTTTAAATAAGTTTTCAAACTTTGACTTTTTTCCAATTTTACCTACTGGACAGGTGCCTACTAGATGAGCTTCAGCCCTATCACTTTTTAGTCACGCATTTATACACTAAGTAACTTTACACTAAATCCCATATCCCCAATTAGAAATACACCACTTTCATACCAAATCCCAATAGCTCCCATCTATACACTCCCCTAAGAAAACCCAATATCTCCCATAACCCTAACCTCCTAATCCAAGCACCAACCAACCACCCAAAGCCCATAAAAACACCCCCATCCCTCTCCTCCACATCCTCTCCACATCCTCTCCACCTAGTCGTAACAAGGTAAAAAACACGGAGAAATCTTACATGCAAATCCCCATCAACATATTTGCATTACCGTTCCCAATTTACTGGGATCTCATTTGCCTGTCCTCTGAAGAGGGAACAAAAAAATATCAATGATGAAATCAAGCCCCACTCTATATTATTCAACGGGGTGTTATGGAGACCGGAGATAAGCTACTTATTATACAAGTATAACTTGTCGCTGATGGTTGATGGATGGCTTCTTCTGAGATATGAATTTTTATTGTTTTTGTTTTTTTGCTTTTGCTTTATTTTTTATACGTACTTTTTTTCTCAATCATTATTTCATATATTGTTGCTACCCGGATGCTTTAGATGTCAAGAGGAAAATGCACCATCGCAAGGGACGAAGAGTTCTCTGTACTAATCTACATACATGGTGAGTGCATTTTCCCCCCTTGCGTTCTGCAGAATACTAATTCGGCGGGCTGCTTATGATGAATATTGCGATGTGTTGCCTTTTGTCAACGGTGGCTTATAATACCTTTTTTCATTCTATTAATGGATGGATGGATGGATTGGATTGTGGGCGAAATTTATTGGTTCTCAATACGAGCAAATCTGTCCAAACATGGAAGGCATGGTTTGGGAACTATGACGAATCTGTAATGATTTGTTTCTTGCTGTTTGCTCACATTTCGAAGATAAACCAGATAA
>JWJA01000843.1:0-10386 GCA_000812885.1 Lanzia echinophila
GTTGAATGGGCATAAAAAGGTGCAGAAATCGAAACCTGGCGCCACATGGCTGGGTTGGGCCATGCAATCGAAGACGTCTCGAGCACATCTGAAAGGCATTAGAGAAAATCTATGAAATGGAAGTATGCCTCGTCGGCCGATAGGTAGACATACCCAAAGGAGCGTGTTGAAATGAGAATGCCACCAAGTTTTTGACCCGTTCGAAAGGCATAGACAAATTGTCCCTTGGAAAGCCTTCCGATATTAATACCTTGACCCGGCCGAAATCATCACCGGGGTTCCAATAGCTTTGTGACAAAAGTTCTCGGTGGAAAGTGGGAAAGCCAAGCTTTTTGTAATTTCCCTCTTTGTCGATATCTATGAGAAATCAGCCCCTCGCCTCTTACCTCGATCTTCATGTGTTGCGATTTGCATCCACCACGAAAGGGGCATTTACCGATGCTTGTTTCTAAAACAGTAGGCCAGGGGCCAGTGCGGTGAAATAGTTTTGTTCTAGAATTCCGGTCAGTCGCAACGACTTGTGTTGAATAAAAACATAGTGTCCCACCCAGAAAGCCTTCCGTCAATGAATACACGCGCCTCAAAGACCACATGCTCAACATGCTTGCTGCTAATCTGATGTATGTAACGACTGGCCTCTGGATTTTGCCAGGAGTGGATAGAAATTCGAAATGGTTCTCCCGCAGGCAAGCCTGCAACGAAGCAAGTCACTGTTGGAAGAAGGAGGGCAGTACTTTGCGACGAGTGGAATTCTGTATTTCCCATCAGTCTCCATGTCCGATGCATAATGTGCACCATCTGCCTAGTACACAGACTGAGGGCTTACCGGGATCCTGAATAACCTGACAGGAAGTTTTGAACTCTTGCATAGGAATCTTGCATAGTTCATGTGGGAACATGAGAACATCCCAATTCTGATAGCGCATTTTTGGGGATGTTTAGAATTAAAAATTATGAACTTGTATGATTCGGAGAAGAAACACGAGCAAATGTAGTAGCAAGATTTGAACAAAAACAAAAATCGGAAGATGAATGTCGGAGGGGCAAGGAAATGAACTACGATACCCCAGCCAGTAAATTGATCGTCGGGGAAAGTGTTATACTTAGAATAAGAAGGAACGTAATGATAATATGGTGTCCCTGCCCACTTCGGGAAAGTGCAGTCAGACCTTGATTACCAGTTTTGCTCAACATCGTCGATAGTGCCTAAAGTAAATGCAGCACAAGTCAATTGCCGGTATATACCGAAATGATCTATCTCCCAATGCAGAAAAAGGATTCAGCTATGTGGATTGCAATTGTTTGAAATATCAATCTTGATCAAAGCCTGCTGAATTTGGAAACTTATGTACATATCACCTATCCGCCTACAATGGATCTCCAGCAGCTCTAGCCTATAGATACGTGAGCACAAACTCTTGAGGTCAGGTATTAGATTACAACTTACCCTAACTGCACTGGGACCGCCCAGTTCCTTCTCAAGTCCACCCTCAAACTCCCTTGGATAAGATTGTTTATCCGGATAAAGCATAGCCACAACACCACAAAGTCCAAAAACTGCCAAAACAAAAGCCCCGAGTTGCAGTGCTCCCTTTCCTGGCTTGACATGTGTATATTCTTCAGGCGAGAACATGCCCAAAATATCATTGTCTTCATGGACCGGTTCTCCGTAATTTCGACGCTCTTGTTTGTCCCACCAATCTGCGTGAGGATCTCTGAATTGACGTTTGACTCGGGGTGGGTTGATATATCCTCCGTTCTTCAAAATTGGTAAGTTACCAACCTCATAATCCAGCTCGGGGTTTAACTAACCATGCCTGGGTCCTCAAGATCCGTCTTCACGCTCGTCAGTAAATGATTCCATACCAGAGATGCGATAAGCAAAGGGGAGATATGCCAACTGACCAATTTGGGATATTCTGGTCCGCCATAATCTGGTCCGCTCGGAGACTGACTAATACATCTTTGTGGTATGAGGGGTGTTCGTTTGGAGATGAGAAAGGAAGTTCGCAGTGGTCGTGCGGTCGCAATTCGTCTAGAAAGCATCTGCGAACTGGTAATTAGCATATTGACGTCGGGAATATTAGATATAACCATATAAAGTACCTTGACTGAGCCTCCACAATTGTTTACGGCTTTCAGAGGTTGTCTTCTAGCACTCGTACAGTAAGTAGTAAGCAGAAGTTGACAGGATGTTACTCGTTCGGTTAAAGTTTAACTAGTGGCAGTGGGCGGATTCTTGACGCGAGGAAGGTATTTTCTTCGTACTTCCTTCATCAGCACATTTTATTTGAATAGCGGACGATACAAAAGTCTGGATATGCGCAAATTTCGTACGAAGGATCCTTATGATGAGTGGAACCCTACGAAGTAGTTTCAAGTTCACAAATGAAAAATTCATCAAGATTACGGTAGTGTCTGCCCTCCCCTCTCTTTAAAAGTATGACAACCGCGTCAGAAGCTCCAGAGAGTGAAAAGAATTATGGTATGTGCATTATTCCATATTTACCACAACAACATCAAATTAATATGATTTTTATCAGATATACCTCCAGCGGAAGACGTGGCACAAGTTTCAACTACAAATGGACATGCGATTGGAAACGGCGATGGAGAAGGACCTCCGAGTAAGCGGCGGCGAGTCAGCGAAAGCAATCCTATACCGAAGCGCAAACCCGAATCCCCTCCGTGGAAGAAAGCCCTAGCAGAAGGGCCATCGTCATTTACTGTCGATGGAAAGCGGAAATCGGGACGAGTCAATGTGATACCACTAGAATTACAGCCACCATCAGAAAAACGACAGACGCGAGGCGCGGTTCTTAAGACAACTACCTCCAAGAACAAATATGGAAATTCGAATGGCATTCACTCTTCACCATTGTCCCGAGATGCCTCCGCACCAACATCAACAAATGCAACGAAAAAACTTTCCGGGCAGAATTCGTCCAGAACACCCAACAAGCAGCCTACGTCACCAAAACGATCACATCGAAAGTCCTTGATTTCAGAGCAGAGTTCGACACCCGCGCGTTCCTCCAACAAGAAATCTGGCGTTTACAAGGAGCCACAATCCGCTCCAGCCGTATCGAGGACGAGACGATCTGGGAGAACTTCCGAGATAACGCAGGATGAGCCAACAATTTTATCGCCCTCGCTGAAGACAGAAGGTGTCATAGATCAGAGTCCGAAAGCGACATTGTCAAGGATCAAGCTTCGAGTCAAACCAGCGGTGATACCTTTGACTCATCCCAGTTTAATGGTCCAACCGCCAAAATTCACATCTTTCACCGAATTCTACGATTTTGCGCATCGTACTCCGGTCGAGCAGGGTGGTTATCAAAGTGTCGAGGACGAATCGGGATACACTACAGATGATATCAAGAGGGAGGCACATCTCATCTTGAGATGCGAAGAGGAAGCGAGACCTGATGGTATCCTTCGGGGAAACCCGCCCGAGAAAGCAGAGGAGCCTCCTCAGCAGTATGCACACCAGGACCACCTTACCAACGCAGTGCGCTATTTTCGGAAACTCCTTTTCAACGAGAAGGAAGTGCACAGGAAGAAGGCAAAATGGCTGGCTGAGGAATGTAGGGACGCATGGATCAAACGACAACCTAAATCATCCGAACAATTGGAAGCAGAGGAGAGGAAAGCCACAGAAGTACGGTATAAGAATGTACTTAAGATTCTTGTGGGCACATGGAACAATGTCAAGGATGAGGTCAACAAACGGAGATTGGTTGAATATGAGGCCCAGGAACAAGCACGAGTCCGAAAAGCTCTTAATGAAGCTGTAGATATATCCACACAAAAATTACAAGCTCAAAGAGCACACCAAGACTCCGGCATCGATACCGATCTTGACGAAGATGATATGACTGACGCTGATGACAGCTTGAATTCTGAAAGCAACGACGACCATGAAAGTAATATGTCTTCTTCAGAATCTGAGGATGATGAAGAGAGTGTCAAGCAGGATGCAGAAGATGAACAACTTACAGTCGAGCAACTGCGCGAGAAATACGCAGTCCTTCCAGAACTTCCACCTGCTAGCGATAACGAGGAAAGGGTTTCAGATGAAGGCGAAGAGGATATGATCGATAGTGATCCGTCGACGGATATGGATGATGATATGGGCTCTAGTGACGAAGGAGAAAATACTGATGAGGAAGATGACGAGAATGAGGATGACGATGAGGATGAGGATGCTGAGAATGGCATACAAGGCTCTGGCATCCTCGGGTTCCTTACTTCTGCGGATGTGAAGGAACTTGAAACGAAGCAAGCGGAATTAGGGCCGGACGAAATGGACGTGGATGAAATAGTTCAGGATCCATCACTCACTCGGTCGGGCGACGAAATGGAAACAGGCGAACAAGATGAGATTTCTCGGGTAACCAATGGCGAACCAGAACCTCCGCAGATGAATGGCACCTCTAGGGAGGTACCGCTTATTGAAGAGATAATAGAAGAAGATCAGCAGGATACACTTACCAAGGCAAACGATTTATTATCGCCTCGCCCAGTACAAGAAGTTACGATTACGAGCCCTGATCGAAGTAGCCAACCTACCCCAAGAACCACCGAAACGAAACCCTCAGAGGTCGATTCAGTCTCATCCATCGACTTGCACCAAACTAGCCGACAAATTACGCAGAGCGCTACTCCTCAACCATCGAATCAGCTTAAAACTCCAATTCCGTTCCTTTTGCGGGGCACACTTAGAGAATACCAACATTACGGTCTTGATTGGCTTGCGGGCCTTTATGCAAACAACCACAGTGGCATTCTAGCAGATGAGATGGGCCTTGGAAAAACAATCCAGACGATAGCTTTACTAGCTCACCTGGCTTGCGAACATGAAGTGTGGGGCCCACATCTTGTCATTGTACCGACTAGTGTCATGCTCAATTGGGAGATGGAATTCAAAAAGTGGTGTCCAGGGTTCAAGATTTTGACCTATTATGGTACACAAGAAGAGCGTAAACGTAAGCGTTTGGGCTGGAGAGATGATGATGCTTGGAATGTATGCATCACGTCATATCAATTGGTTCTTCAAGATCAGCAGGTATTCAAACGTCGGCAGTGGCATTATATGATACTTGATGAGGCACACAACATCAAGAATTTCCAGTCTCAGAGGTGGCAAACAATGTTAAATTTCAACACTCGGGCCCGGCTACTGTTGACGGGTACACCCCTACAGAATAACTTAACGGAACTGTGGTCATTGCTCTATTTCGTGGAGCCTTCAGATGGGAGCGAACGAGGTGTTGGTGGATTTGCAAATCTAAAGGAGTTCCAAGATTGGTTCAAAAAACCGGCGGATCAGATATTAGAGCATGGGAGAGAGCAAATGGACGACGAATCTCGTGCAATCATCAGCAAGCTTCATAAAGTCCTCAGGCCTTATCTTCTGAGACGATTGAAGGCGGATGTAGAGAAACAAATGCCTGCAAAATATGAGCATGTTGAGTTCTGCCGTTTGTCTAAAAGACAGCGTGAGCTTTACGACAGTTTTTTGAATCGGAGCGATACTAGAGATACTCTTTCGTCCGGCAACTATCTTTCTATTATCAACTGTTTAATGCAATTACGAAAAGTCTGTAATCATCCCGACCTTTTTCTCGACCGACCAATCATGACTTCATTTCCAATGGAGAAATCTGCAATTACAGACTTCGAAATCAAAGATCTGTTAATTCGTAGGAAAATGTTTCGCGAGACACCTATGGCTAAAGTCAGCCTTGAGTTCTTGAACCTGGTTCCAACGAAATATGAGTCGTTATCAGGAATTCTTTGCTCTCGCATCATTACATTAAGTGCTCAACGAACCCTCATGGATATGAGAGGAGCACAGCGGACACGGGCACAGAATGCTTTCACTAATCTCGATTCAACAACCGTCAAATCCAATCTGGTGTATTTAGAAAGTGCTTCAAGATGGGGTCGATTTGAAGAACTTCAGCACTGCGTATATCTCAACGCCCTTCGACAACAGCAAAAACCCATATATGGAAGCTCGCTCATGAAACTTCTTGATCTCCGCCTCGATCAACGTCCATTGCAACCTAAACCACATCGCCGGTCTAAGCTTATGGCTTGGTTAGAGGGCTCTTCGCCTCTTGTTAAAGCTATGGTCCCCACGGTATCTTCCAGATCTCAGGCTTTGCACACAACAATTCAGAAGTTCGCTTGCGTGACTCCGCCTGTAGTCGCAAGGGATATGAACTCAGTCCTTCTTACACCCAAAGGAGTAGACCAATTTCGCAGCACAGTTACGAGTCGAGAGACTGATCCATTCCATGAAGCTCGAATGAGATTGTCGATTCAATTCCCCGATAAACGTTTATTGCAGTACGATTGTGGCAAACTCCAGGCACTTGAAAAGTTGTTACGAAAATTACAGGCTGGTGGCCATCGAGCACTTATCTTCACCCAAATGACCAAGGTGCTGGATATTCTCGAGCAGTTCCTTAATATCCATGGGCACAAATACCTACGTCTTGATGGAGCTACCAAAATTGAGCAACGTCAAATTCTGACGGACCGTTTTAATAACGATCCACGTATTCTTGCCTTCATTCTATCTAGTCGATCGGGTGGTTTAGGTATCAATTTGACTGGTGCCGACACTGTCATCTTTTATGACTTAGATTGGAACCCTGCAATGGACAAGCAATGTCAAGATCGCTGTCATCGTATCGGGCAAACAAGAGATGTACACATCTATCGTCTTGTCTCGGAACATACAATCGAAGCCAACATTTTGCGCAAGGCAAATCAAAAACGGATGCTTGATGACGTCGTTATCCAAGAAGGAGAGTTCACCACTGATTATTTCAACAAAATGAATGCCCGAGAAGTCATTTCAGAAGACTCCAGTCTCATGGATGGGGACGCAGCAGCCAATGCTGCCATGGACCGAGTTTTGGGTGGTGCTGATAATGAGAATAACGTCTCGCGTGTATTGGCTCAAGCCGAAGACCGTGAAGATGTTGCTGCAGCTCGAGTTGCCGAGCGGGAGGTCGTCCAAACCGATGCGGCCGACTTTGATGAAAATGCTGTAACAGCTTCTGCCACCCCAGCGGGTCTAGGTACGCCTAAGGAAGGAGCCCCGACCCCTGTGGCAGATGGCACAGCTATAGTCGAGGATTTGATGGATATTGATGAAGATGAATTAAATGCTTGGGGACAGACGGTGGGCTCAATAGACGATTACATGCTGAAGTTTATGTCGGCTCAACTCGAAAACACACCAATCGAGTTACCGAAGGACAAGAAGAAAGGCAAGAAAGGAAAAGATCCGCGGCATCGTTCACATAGAGCGAGATGAGGGGTTCAATCTTTTCTATATTTGTACATGTATGTGTGCATCTGTATTTTATCAATATTTCCGAAGCGGTTGTTTTACTAGAAGCGGTACACATGAATGAGGATCAAATGAGGAAATGGATTGGCGTTCGTGATTGATATGAGGAAAACTTCCAGTTTTATAGCAATGTCGACTTGAATGCACGAGACGGAGTTTCACTACGGACACAATTGGTGAAATGCTATTGGCTGCATTTTCATTTGGCAAAAGTTGACATGGCTTGCATAGGGGTAGAGACATTGGAATTGGATGCAAAAAGGGGAGTGTAAGATTGGGATAGGAGATTTGTAGATTGTCCTATCTTTTAATAGTATATGTTGCTCAAAGCAGTGAGTAGAAACAAAAAAGAAACAAAACCCCCAAGAAAAAAAAAATGAAAATATATCAATCTCTACTTTCATATGCTTCCCTCCGGCTCTTCAAACTTTCAAATCAACATTAATATGATTGATACCTATCAATAGGTTACTCTCCCGGTATTGAAGGCCGATTCCCCACTCACTTATGAAGATGGATCGAACTAATCGTATGGAAACAAACTCCGGAATTTATTATAAATTTGAACCCCCCAGTTACAACAGCCGCCTTATTTTCAATTCAACCAATCATACGATATATTTCCTGTACTTCTATGGGTTATGGTTATGTGTTGGGGATGGCTGGCACGCAGGACGGCTGGCTGCTTACATATATCAGTGATGTATGTGTGTGATAATGATGCATATTGTTGTTCAAGCCCGGCACTTTTCTTCGGTTTTCGATAATTCACATCTTATCTTCTTAATTGTGTTTTGTATAAAACATTCAAGATCCCATCTCTTTCGAAGAAATATCTCTCTCTATCCGTATATTTCACAAAAGTACTGGACATCTACAGTAACCTTACCAGACTGCTGTAACATATAAAATATTCAACTTACGGAATAAATTCCGTCCGTTTTCGGCAGTGGGAATTGTGGAGGGATAAAAAAAATTACTTATCCGAAAGTTCCGACGAATAGTTTCACTTGCTTGCAGCTTGGTTTTTTGCCATATAACTGCATTCTACATTTTGCATTTTTGTTTTGAGTTACAACTTTATGATTCTGGATAGGAGGATCAAGGAAGTTTCTTTTCATGAGATTGAGACTTTGGAAGGAAAACGAGATTATTGAGGTTTTGGGGCAAATTTACATGCCCTTCCGAGAAAGGTGTAAGCATTGCTGGTCATTGGTCAACCTTAGGTAACTCCTTCATTTCTCAAAAGACGAGCATTCGAAGATTCTGTGGAATCCAGAGGTCTTGATTTTGGTTCTGGCTCCGCGTCAAATATACGGTCCAGATTCATCAGCTTCAAATTTGTTAGCAAACATGAATACCACCTACTCAATTCCTCCTTCGTTTGACACCTCTGCGACGATGTCCCCCGGATTGGAACGTTTGGGTCACGAGGTTATCAGAACCGCGGCGTTTTTACTTATTCCTACGGAGCTCCTCTATTTCTCTATATATTTCCTCCTCAAAGGCCAGTATGGTCTGTACAAGAAGTTGGCATACCTTTCACTGGCGACCTTTTGGTTAAGCAATGTGAGCAAATCCGGTTCTTCAATTTTATCCCGTCATTGTCCATCCCTCTTAAATGTCTCCCTTTTTCTGCACCATTTTGCTTTCCAAATTCGTAAAAACCCAGTTAATTTTCCATTTTCATATATCTATGATAGCCAATACTAACTTTTCAATCTTCTAGTGGATAAACCCCATATCATGTGGTCCTGTAGGTTGCCTAAGGAATTTTGCCAGTTAGTCAAAAACCCTTCCTCTACTTTTGGTTCGAAAAGCTAACCCAAACAGTCGCAATTGGCACCTTTAAGCTCCTGGATATATACGCTCGCCGCCACTCCCTCCCCATGTACAGTGCAGGCCGACCACCTGCAACATACATGCACGCTCTCCTCCTCCTCACTGAATTTCGCTACGAGTCCTTCACACCTAACTTCATCCGAGTTCCTCGCTCGCAAGAGACTTTCAATGAGCCGCTACAGCTCGCGATTCATATAGCTATCTTCTGTGTTCTGCAAGCTTTCCCACAGGACTGGTCTCTTGTGCTGGCATTCGAAGTCCAACTGTGCATCTATATTATCTGGACTTCGATGCAGCTATGCCTGAGGTATAAGAGTAGTCCAGCTCTATTCGGGAAGTTGTATACCGCCGATAGCCTGGGTGGGTTTTGGTAAATATCTCCTGAAGACAATGAAATCATGTGACATGAAGTGACTGAACGCCTCCACAGGTCCAAGACATGGCATAATGTCTTCTCGGCTCCTTGCACTTCTCTCGCCTATGCACCCATCCGCAACACGCTTCCGAAATGGGGGGTGCCTGTCACAGTCGCTCGATCGGCTGGCGCGTTCGCGGCATTTGTGTTGATGGCACTCTTCCACGTGTATGCAGTATATCCATGGCTAAATGCACAGGCTCTGCAGCGAATTGGGATGTTCTTTCTCTTGAATGGCGTAGCTGTCATTTCGGAAGCGGTTGTTTGGGGTAAAGAGGAAAGACGTGTTAAGACGGCGCTTGCGTGGGGGTTTCAGATGACTATTGCGGCATGGACTGCCAGCGCGGTCGATTTTCCAAAGGGGTTATTGGGCATTAAGTGGGGGGAGGTTTGCTTGTTGTGAGTGAGACTTGGCTGGATACGAAATTCATGATTACGAGTTCAAGATGTTAGATATGACAAGGTATGAATATGAGGAAACTTTTAAAAGACGAAAGCAACAAACCGAAGAGGCGCCAGTGGATGCATTAATTCATTAACCACCTTCAAAGTCTCAAATCAACTTAACAAATCAAATATTTAAACAACAGTTATAAGATTTGAGAATCTGATTGTTCGAATTTAATTTAATGATTCGAATTAACAACATTCTTAATTCTGGAATAAAAGTTGGGCATTGCATTGAAAGGCCGGTTAATGAATTATTGCACTCCCTGGTGAGGGTCCCGAAAATACAATTAGGTAGCCTGGCTGATGT
>JWJA01000850.1:0-16719 GCA_000812885.1 Lanzia echinophila
TTCTCAATCTGCTAGTGGATAAGCTTCGCAGTGGGATGTGTTGCAGGACAAGATGTGATAAGTGACTGTACTGAGAGCTCTTGTCGATGGTTTGATGGACAGAATACACAAATTGATCTTTGTTTTGAAGGAGGGAGGGGGGAAGGAGAGTATCGCTGAGTTTTGCAAGTTTCTTTGGCTGGAGTTTGCTGGGGTTCAACTGTCTTGTGTCTGCAATTGGGAATTTTGTGATGGGGTGAAGGAAGTTGGTGTTACTGCAAAGATTCTTTTTATTCTTCTTTTTCCCATGTTGTTGATTTTCTAGATAGGTTGACAAGTAGTGCTTTATTCAATTTGGTGTCTTATTTAAATATCTAGTTGTCGTGGACCCGGGAGGTTGCTCTCAAATTTTCTTTCCGGAAACTTCTGCCCACAAAAGAAGAAGGGGCAACCTGCTCTTTCTACCACCCTCAACCATCCCCAACTATCTTCGAAAAATATTTGAATTATATTTTCTCGAGGACTTCAAGCAATAGCATACATTGGAACATTTGCTTTTATATTATTATACTACTGTAGCAATCATAGAGGCATTCACAATGGCATCACACAACCCCAACAAACCACCGCCAGACCCAGGATACTTTTCCGATCCCCGCGATCTAGAATCACCTCAAGAACTAGAATCAGATTTTTTATCTCAAGGCCAGCCGGATTCAGTGACTAGATCTAAGGAAGATCCAACCTCTCAACCACAAGGTCCCGATCCAAGTGTCACGCAAAGCGACAGCGATACAAAGTCAATCCAAAATTCGAACCTGAACAACAAGTATCAACCTCTTTCATCTACAGCACCGGAGACTAATCTCCTCCCATTAACGCCTAACAAATGTGCGCGATCGGTGGCAGTTCAGACCGTGGAATCAAGCTCTAACAATCCTGCACGATCTGTGGCAATTCAGACGATGGACTCGAACTCGAACGAAAGGGCACGATCAAGGGGAACTCAGACTATGGGCTTGAACGAGAGCGATGGAACAAGAGAAACATCAAAATTAGATTCGAAGGAGGAAGATCGATCTAAAGGTACTCTACCAGAGAAAACTCTTTATGCTAATTCCACGATGCAGAATTTGGGTGGGGATAGCAATGCAGAGATTGCAGATAATCACATTACACTGCTACACGTACAAAAAGAAGGTTTAGTGGAAGTGGAAGACAGCTTAGAGACCGGATTTGCTTTGAACAATAACATCGAAAACATATTACAATCGCTGCCAGAGCCCCAAGAATCGAAACTGCATCCCCGAGAAGAAGAAGATGGTCAAAGCCTCGAGACGAGCTATCCTGCAAATATCGACCGAGATAACACACATACTCCCGAATTACAAGAAGAACGTCAGCAATGCGGAGAAATACACAATGATGAGCACACAGATATAATATACGGAGTTCAAGAAGGTCATGCCCCCTTCACTGACCAGAATGAATCCCTATCCACAAATACCGACCTCGAGGAAACACATAAAGAAATACACGAGGAAGTAAAAGGCGACGAAAACGACGGCAGATACCAAAGTTCTACTCTAAAGCCGAAGGAAGATCCCAGCCAAGGCGAGAAACTAGAAATAGAGCACGTGTCGCAAAGTTGTACAATGGGGCATCTTACAGAGAGTGGGACCGCACCTAGTTCCGTATCGTCTCACACGCTCGATCATGAGGAAGATTTTGCATCACGAATCGAACCCCTGAATGCTGATTTACATTCCGAAACTTCTCAGAAGCCCGAATCTACTGAAGACGACAATCCGGCTTCACAGACGCAATTCGGTCCACAATCTATCACAGCAGAGTTTGAACTACAGTCCGATTTATCCGCAAAGAAGATTCTTCTACTCCACTCGATTCCCTCTGTTCAAAAAACACTCGATGAAGTACGAGACGAGGCTAAAGAGCGTGCAAAGGATGTTTGGAGAAGCTGGCATCATTTGAACAAGATTGTGAGGGCACATGAGGATGCCTTGAGACGTCGGTGGACCAAATTGACCAAAAACAAGCGTGTACGTATTCTTCTGGAAGCGTGGCCCAAGATGTCTATTCAGCACAGGCCAGACATAGCAGCATATTTGAAGGAAAGTATAGATCAGCGTATCGACGGAACGAAGTTTAGAGATGCATATATGTGGCCGCATATAAATCTGAAAGATTTGGCAGAAACAAAGAAGAACCTCTTGATTCTTTTGAACAAGAGAGGCAGATGTGAACCGTCAATATTTGTTAGTAATGAAATTCTGAGAATAAAACCAGGTGAGCAAGTGAAATTGCGACAAAATCCCAAATCAGCGAACGTGCTGGAGACTAATATATCATGATGCCACAGGGACGCGGTCGCAGGCGTTAAGTACGCATCTACTGACAGCAAGAGATCATCTAATGCTTCTAGAAAACGAAGAAAACTACGGAGAGGTAGTAACATGGAAGCCTGATGACCCGCTTATCGGCCTTACGAATTTCAAGCGTGTTCGCTCAGAGGATGATGGGGTTGAAGAAGCTAATGTTCAAGACGACGAGAATCAACAAGCGAAGAATGATCAGATCTGGTATGGCCTCGGGTTCACTCTCGGTGATGGCTTGCTTGTTTTAGAAGTGCAACAGAAGACTTTGCACTTTTTGATAAGTTGTTGCTATGGGATACTATCACATGCAGCTCCTGAGGCGATTCTTCAGAGCAATGATAGCGAGAGTCAACCATCCCCTGTAGACGCTGGCAGGGATTTCCTGAATATGGCAACTATTGGGCTGGAAAGATGGTACAGCCATTTGGAACTTCCAGACTTCGCTGAGATTCAACAAAGATGTTATGCACGACGTGCCTTGGCTAAAGATGAAATTCGGCTTTTGAGAACTAATCCACGCTTTTTTAGCCAACAGGTCCAGGGCATGTCAACACATTCTGGGACTAATTCTCGCATTCTTACTGGTGGCAATGCCGACAAAAGCTGGGATTTATTTATCATACGTACGATACAGGAGAGATACGAAGCATTCGTCATGTGGCACCAAGTTTGCGAAATGGTGGGTCTCGTCAAGGCACAAGTTGAGGGGTATACTGTGCTGTCTCTAAACCGAAAGCTACCTAAAGATCTCTCTTTAGCAATTTGGTCGCTCAAAAGAATGTAAGCACAGTGTCCATAGCTGCCTATTGTCCTCGCTGTGCTCATACTAACACTTTCCTACTCATACAGGCTACAACACCAGGTGGAGATTTTGGCAAACAGTGGAGGCTTGGCTGCGATTTTGACGAATTCTCCACCTCTCTGCAAGCACTTCGACAGAGCTGCCTTACGTACTGTGGATGAGATAAGAAAACGTGTTCCCATCTACGATATAACATACCGATTGTGGGATAAGCAGATACTTAAGTTATGGAATATTTCAGATCATATGGATGACATCGAAACTGTAATGCAGGACGACAAGAGTTCTATAACACCATACCTAGCAGAGTTTTTTTCGGATTTGGGATTGCGGGCAAGCGCCGTGTTCGATTTGGAGGGACTCGAAAGGCTGACAATGGGAGAAACTTTTTCATTTGAGCTGGAACTTGGTAAAACTTTTGATGAGTATTACGAAGAATCGGAAGCACTCAGGAATGTATTTAAACACACCCTTGAGATTGCGTTGGACCTAACGGAGAGCCTGGGAGAAGATGTCAAGGATGCGATACTATTGTATCCAATAGACGAGGAACGAATGTCGTCCAATGTAGAACAGTTTCATGAGGCCGAAAAAGCGCTGGCCAAGATCTGGAAGGAGGTCGAACAGCGAAAAATAAGTGACTCAGCTGATACGTTCGATCAGATCATGGAGTGCTTGGACTCAAATTATACCGCCGGAGATTGGATGACCACAGATACGCGGCAGGTGGAAGAGTCGAAAGACGACTCAAAAGAAGCCTTTGTTAGAATCATGGGTAAAGAACTCGAGCCCAAAGTAAAGGTTTCAAAACTTCCTAGTTTCTTCCTCCCAGAGCATCTTCCTTACGTCTTTTCCGTTCCTACGCAGGTTTTGGATATTTTCGCATTTATTCTAGGTCAAGCACCAGTCAGGAGAGTGTCAAAGGCACCGAAGAAGAAGAGAAGTGAGGTTCAGTGGTCGGACTTCGTGATGGCGATGGGAAAAGTGGGATTTGGGGCCACCAAATACCATGGAACCTTATGGCATTTCTTCCCACAAGATGTCCCAGTACGCGAGGATGAGCGTCTCAAGAACAGTATCATGATTCACGAACCATGGGACAACGGCAAGATAAAGGCTACGTATGCGAAGATGATTGGAAGTAGACTGGTATGGGCGTATGGATGGAACATGTACATGTTTGTGGAAGAAGAGGATGTGATTGAGGGACATCAGGTCTTGAGACTTCCTGATCCGAAGCCTTGCTGGTTGCATTCTGCCAATGGCGTGTGGCTCTGATGGCGGTCGAGTTAGGATCGGGTGGTTGTGTTGGCGGAAGAGCGAACGAGCCTGTGAGAAACGAATGATACCCAGCCTTTAGTAATTTGATGATGTAAGTTTGAGAGAACAGCAGAAATGAAAATACATCACAGCGACATGGGTGTGAGACATTTGAGTGAGAAAACAAAGCACACAATGCCACTAGAGGATGCAATAGTTCATTAACCAGCAAGCACCCTCACAAATGGAAGTTTAATGTTCAGCTTTGATTTACATAGTAGCCGAAATGATTGTTAATAAAATTGCCAAGTAAGATTTAAACAATCAAAGTCTCAAATACAAAAGCTTTTATTGTAAATATTTGATTCATCGAGTAGATACGAGACTTTGAGATTGGTTAATGCAGTGCACCCACCGGTGGTGCTACTTGTGGAGCATCCAATCTCAATCTCTCCGTATGTCTTAAGGCTGAATACTTCCTATGACTTCAGGGATAGTTGTGCTTACTTTGTTGACCGACTACTGTTGTCCATTGTTGGAAGCTGTTGGCGGCGCATCGCCTTAGTGCATCGCATAACTTCGTATCATATCTTCGAATCTTCCGCCCAGCCCATTGCCCATCGTTATCTCAACCTGTCTTCCAAACATCGAAAACACTTTTCAATTAAACTTCAATCCGATATACAAATACAAAAACAAGCATCTCAAACATGGACATTGTGAAAATGAACCTTTCATATCTCATCAACGAGATTTCCAAACACTGGTTTCTCACCGGAATAGCTTCGTTGAGTTTTTACGTAAGTGATTCTTCCTGAGGAGGAAAAGTACCAATTCCTCAAGAGATACTATTGTTCTAAACTCATATATATAGTTCCTTGCATACGCAGTTTATAACCTCTTTCTCAATCCCCTATCCCAGTATCCCGGGCCTTTCTTCGCCAAGATCTCGGGTTTACCCAATTTCTATTATGCTTGGACTGGAGACCGACATATTTGGATCTGGCAATGCCATCAGAGATACGGTATGTTCAATTCACAGGGGGTGTAGGAACTCGTGAACCAGCACCCTCCAAATGTTAAACTTGCATTGGAAAACTAACTGACAAATCTCAAGGCAATACCATCAGAATCGCACCACGCAGCATTATCGTCAACACACCTTCCGGTTATCGAAGTATACATGGTGCGAAAGCCAATATCAAGAAATCCAACTGGTACGACATCTACCCGAAATCTCCAGACAACGTCAATACCCTCACGACTACGGATAAAAGTATTCATGCTCGGAAAAGACGAGTAATAAATATGGTGATTTCCGACAAATCGGTCAAATCCGCCGAGAGATTTGTCATTCAACATGTAGATCGATTTTGTGAATTGTTGATGAACAACGTCAATAAGGAAGAGTGGACGATGCCCCAAAATTTGCAGCATCCACTAAGCTATCTCATTTTTGATATTTTTGGAGATTTGTGTTTTGGTAAATCGTGGGATTTGAAGGAACCTGGGGAGAATTCCCTGAAAGAGATGCCGCAAATAATGCAATACCAACTCAGCTTCCTGAATGCCGTAAGTTGATTTTCTCAATGTCAAAGCCGCGGCTAAACCTTTGTAGATAGCAAGGTCTCCTGCTCTCGAGTTGCTTATTTGGCTGAGGCGTCGCATAGGTGATAGTATAATGCCACCGAAAGCGTCTGCATTCTTCGAGTTTATTCAGAAGAATCTGCAAGAGCGAATGTTGCTCGAGGAAAGGCAACAAGCTTCCGAAACGAAGAATACACGAGAGGATATGTTCCACTATCTGTACAATGTGAAAGACCCCGCCACTGGTCGAAGGGCATATGGACCAGAGGAGCTGGATGGTGAATTAGTCCTTCTGACAATCGCGGGAACGGATACCACAACGGTGGCCCTCTGCGGATTCTTCTTCTACATTACTCGGTGTCCTAGGGCATACCAAAGGTTGTCCAGCGAAATCAGGGATACCTTCAATTCTGTTGACGAGGTAACAACAGGCTCCAAGCTTTCGTCATGTCAGTATCTCCGTGCTTGTATTGATGAAAGCATGCGCATGTGTCCCGCAGTACCAAGCGACCTCGCTCGTACGGTTCTACCAGGTGGACTGGATATTGACGGCGAATACTTTCCGGAAGGAACAAACATCGGCACTACCAGCTGGTCAATGAATTATAGCGACAGCTATGGAGACCCGTATGTGTTCAGGCCCGAACGTTGGATTGTAGATGCCTCTAATGGTGTCACTGCCGAGGATGTTTCCCGTGCCCGGGAGAACTTCAACCCGTTCACCATAGGCACTTGGAACTGTGCCGGTCAGAAACTCGCCATGATGAAAATGACAGTCATATTTGCGAGAATGTTATACCGCATGGAAGTAAAAAGCCCAGAAGGAAATGACACGGGTGGTGGATCGCAAAGTCTTGGTTGGGGAAGAACAGATAGGAACCAACTGCAGCTCAAAGATGGTTTCAATTCTGCTCTTAATGGTCCCGTGCTACAATTCAAGAAGAGAATTTCTTGAGGTATGAAGGGATCGTTAATTACCCAGCAGAGAATTTGAGTCGGAAACTGTGTAAGCGTCGCGATTCGCAACCTGGTCTAAACTCCCAACATGAAAGAAGGCCCACTGTCGTATGAATGCAAGACACAAATCCATTTGAAGTACCCGCCCACTGGTGAGGCACCCAAATCAGTAGATTGATAGGCAAAACATGGGGCTGTGGTCCACACAACCTTGTTGGTATAAATCATGCAGTAAGCCAACTTAATACGAGATGATATAATAATAACACTAATTCCAATTGGATAAAAAGCGATTCGGACCGTAATTCCTTGCATCCTAAACCCAACTATAGGTATTTTATGAAATATGTCGTATTTTGAATAACTTGTTTGAAATACGATCTTCAAAATCAAGTCTGCAGGTTTTGTCGTCTGTCTTTTTGCAGAAACCTTGTGACGATAGCGTGTTTATTACGAGCTAGGAAATGAATATAAAATGAGACTTTTACTTTGAAATTATAGATCTCAATTGAGCAACTAACTCATCGAGCTACAATATGCCTTCTTTCATTCTATGTACTCTTATGCTTGCCCTTGCGGCACAATCGTCAGCCATGCCCCGAACTCGACGGGCACTTAGCAACAACGAAGTCTCTCTTTCTCTTGGAGCACAAGGTTATTCTGCATTACCTCTCACCGCCGTTCCTGGACCGGCAAACAATACCCTATCCTTGATATTTGATCCTCAAGCCACGTCTGTTGGCACCCTATGTTATACGAATTCCACCTATCTGGATTTTGATCTAGGCTATACCGAGCCATTTGCGATGTATATACCTCAGCTAGGGGAGGTGGAGGGATTGTCCGTGCCGGTTCTTGCATATTACGGACAGGAGAATGGCAGGTCGGGGTTCTTTTTGGGTCAACAACTAGATCCACCGCTCGACAATGGTGCAGAGGATTTCTTCGCGTGTAATGGGACGGTCAATGGGGAGGACGCTCTGGTGTTACATTTTGGCGTATTTAATTTTGATGGAACTTCGCCGGCTGGGTGTGTGCCAGCTTCGTTGAATGTGGAAGGATAACGTCGATGAATACATGGTGTAGAGGGCATCTGGTTGATGATTAATTCGGGAAAGAGTGGCAGCGGATTTGATAGCAGTGAAGATTCGAGTGTGGAGTTTACGAATTTCCGGCGAGGGGCTCACCGGGAGATATTGATAATTAATGTGTAATATCTCCGTCCATAGTTTCATTCGTTCGCCGTGAGCGCATATATCTCAAAGCTAAATTAGACCGAACGACCCTGTGTTCAACCCCTCAGGCATTTTACCGCTTTTTAAGTCTTCATTTTTGACAAGAGGCAGATGTCGTAGACAAATGTGCGGCCTTTTGTCGAAATTCATATCGTCGAACACCCCGCGCGCAAGCCTCGCAAGCTGCTCAATGGATATGTTCTCGAGACGGGTAAGGGCAACTTCCAGCGATCGTTTCATCGTATAGATGATACCGGAGCTCGTCGCTACCTTTCGTCTTGTAGATTTGTAATGTAGGTGGGTGGGAGATTCAGGCATCGGTTTCGTATTATTCATTTTGAGGTTCGGGGAGTCGACGATGTCAAATACAACCAGCCAAAACCTATAGGAGTAGCTTTCTATCATTAGATGGTATCGTGGTGCAATTCGACCTCCCGAATCCGCAATATGGGGGATGAACAGTGCCTTTGAGCTGCTGGCGTCTCAAATGAATGCAGGGCAAAGGATGATTGCGCTTCACCAAGAAACCCCGAGTATAAGAACATTTACCCGTCGGAACACGAATACAGAAAGGTGACTTTCAAACATAATAGCATGTTATACTTATTTTGTACTACCTAGGTAGGTATATTGTTGAACAATCGCGTGTCTTCGTGGAAAAGTAGAGAAATAGAGAACGTCGAGTGAGCTCATCTCCGGGGCGATGCGGGGAATAAGCACCGCCACATAATTCAACCTACTGTGGCTGACGATTGTTTCACTAAAAACACCCTGCAGTACGGAGCTCCATAGTCACTTTTAGATAATTCAATTGTCAAAATCCAACCTACAATTCAACTCTTCAAGTAAAACACACATGCATGCCAATAAATCAGCTATATTGAAATGTAAGTATCATGATTTAATATTTATCCTTATTAAAAAGGCTGCAACTATACTGTCGAAACACCACCCCTTCAACTTGCTGTTCAATACCCTCAGCCAGAATCAAATCGTCTTGAAATACAACAGTGTAGGTCTTTCCTAGCCTACGAAATTCAGTATATTCTGCTCATTCCTTGCCAATTCATGTGTTCTGAAACCTTCCTGCAGAAACACTCATGAAAATGGCACGGGTCGGTCGTCGACGCCAACGCCCATCATAGGAGGTGAGATCCAGTCTTCTCATTGCCTTCGAACCATAGCGGTGATTGCAGCAAATTAGGAATTGGCGAGTGGGAAGTTGTTGCTTTGGTTCGTCGTTGGGCTGTACTATTTCGTGATGAGCCATTCATAGAGAGAAGAGTTTCTGCACGATCAAAGGCGTTGCCGTACATTCCACCGAAAGATGCACTCCGTGGGGGGTGGAAAATCGGGGAATGTTCGTGGGATATTGACAGTGAGAGTGAGGATATAAATTACTGTACAAGTGAAGTCAGTTCCGGGAAGAGAGGTCTATTTGGATGTTCAAACTGCGTCGCACCATCCTCAATATATGGAAGGTCGGCCGTAGCTTCTTCTGCTGTCCGGAATTTGAAAGGAGTAGCGCAACGAATGCGGCGGCCAAACGATTCTCCATTCGCCAATTTCCCTGACCCTCGTTCTCTAACTGGGTTGTGGGGTTGAGGGGACGGTGGCCTGGATCCCGGGGCTTAAGGCAGCAAGAAAGAAGAAGTTATGGGTTCAGTGTTAATTGTTATTGAGGATGATGAAAAAGACAACCTTAATTCTCAGGCTCCTTTCAGCAGCTTTTTGGGGTGTCATTGGTAGAGATGTCTGAGATGTTGTGACTGTGTTGTGTAGACTCACGGGTCCGAGTCCTAGGTAGCCTTTCTCCCTGGTAAATATAACGCACATTACGTTGGATGCCATGATTTCTTGCTCGAAAGCGGCGAATTGCTCGGGGCTGATGAGTCGCTACCTGTTCTTTTACATGGATCGGCTACCAGTTGTAGCAGCGGCAGCGGCAGCTGCAGATGGTTATCCTGTTCTTGAATCAGTCTTGCTCGGTCTTGTTCTTAAATTGACGAATCTTGTTCATTTGTTGATGGATCTTGATAATGAACAAGATTCGTCAACTTAAGAACAAGACTGAGTAAGACTGATTCAAGAACCAGCTCCATGAGTTCTTTGGAGGTCTCTGGGACTTCGCCTAGTGTTGCATCTCTGAAAGTGACTCGTTCGAGGTTGCGAAACAATCAACGTGCTGTAAAATCCAGCCACGCGAGTGGCGTTGGACTGAGTACTTGTGCGGCGTTTGAACCCACGCATCATCTAATCTCGTACCCTGCATGTTTTGCGGTTGTGCTCTCAAGCCGGGGTTCGTCCGCGGTGCTCTGAAGCCCCCACGAATCTCATCTGTTGGTCGTATGCTGCATCCGCCATTCGTCTCACCGAACCAAGGCCATCTAACGCGCCTCGGGATACAAGGAGCACAGTAAAGAGTTTTATTTTTTCATTTTTAATTTTTAAATAAAAGACTTGTAAGAAGACGTGGGCCAGTACTTGTGGGAGCTTCGCATTTGTTGGAACTGCGTGTCGCTAATCTGGTAGATCGGCGGCTTGGTCTAACGTTGGATCTTACGGCAGAATCGACGTAAGAATCATCATCGTCGTCATCCGAGAGAATGAATTGTTTAGCAACTGTGCAAGGTTGTGACGCAATGAAGCCGATGGGGTTAGCAATAGTTCAACTACTGCTATGGAAGAGTCTTTGAAATCTCGCAATACCGCCCCAATCGAATAAGGTGCGACTTTGAGTCTTTAACGGAGGGATTTATCCTCGCTATTAGCAGTTCGAGGCGGAACCCACATCGGATCATCCAGTTTCTCATCGGGCCCGATGGATCTCCAGATGGACCTCCGGATGCTGACTGGAGAGAAGACTTTGCAAGCTCGAAAGGGCTTAAGACTTTCAGGAAGTTCTAATTCGGTATTACATGGGTCCTTTGCCACTCTGAATGGTCTCGATTGCATTCTCGGTACATAAAGCAATGAGGCTTCGCATGTTAAATACATTCACTCCAATGTGGCAGATATGGGCACCACGGGTATGCGTAGGCTGGACGCTGCTTGGGCGCAAGGGATCTTCTGGGGCTCTGGCTTGTTTTGCCGGTTCACCTCGATCTACAGCCTTTCCTTTATCCCTTGTACGTGGCGAGATAAGTCTTCACGGCTTTCACGATTGACGTGAAAGGTGACCGGTGCAGGGGTGGTACTCAGGATTTGGTTTCCCTCAGGGGAAATGTGAAGCTTGATGATTCTGGGGTGAATGAGATGCCAGACTTTGAAGCGTAGTTCCCTGGGGAGAGAATTGAAAGTTGTCGGGGGTTTTAGGCTACGCAGGGACCATGGCAAAGCGTGGTGACTTGAGTAGTGGCTTGTGGAGTAGCTACTCTCTTAATGTTATACCTCTTGATTTCACAAAATCTTGGATTTGGGACTAGGGGTTGTCGGCTTGATATCGAGTATCGTATTTATAGGTAAAGCTGAAATTATTTCCGCTTGCAATTCAGTTGGCAGAGCTATAAAGGTATTTGTAGTATGGTACCGAGCTATGGGTGATTCGTTTAAGGCGATCAACGCATGGAACGCTCGTGATACCGGTCGTAGATCCAGTATAGTATGTTATACCTCTTGATTTCCAGGTAACGAGTAATAGGGGATTCTCGATGGAAGAGACGGCACTCCATCCCGAATTCGTCAGTAGTTCCATACATTAGAGCTCCTCCAGCTTTAACGTGTCCACCACCACCGTTCATGAAAGGTAAGAATCTTGGTCGAACGACTCGGACAAATGGTGGGGTTTCATTTAAAGAAACCAAGGCATGAAATGATCTTGATACTAGTCGCAGATCTAGTATGGCATGGATGGGTAAAGCCGAAATGATTTCTGCTTGTAATTCCGTGGGAAGATCTACAAAAAGGTCGGCTAGTGTAAAGGATTCTCCTAATGTTATACCTCTTGATTTCATAAAATCACCTGGTGCTTTTCTAGTCTGAAGATGTCCGTATCCGTCATCTACCAAGGAATCGATATTGTGTGGTCCAGTCTAGTGATACAAGAGACTGTCACTCCCAAGAAGAACTTCTAAAGCTTTTGTGAGATCGCCACGAGCGATGGCCAGAGACAAGAAGGGCTTCGCAAGCAGGGCGAAATGGGGGTATTCCTTGCCTCCGTCTGTGGCTGAGAATTGCGGTACAACCGAGTTTAGTTGAACAGTGGAGTTAGGGTAGTTTCCTAATGTTATACCTCTTGATTTCATTGTTGGTTTCACTTGGGATCGTGTGTGCCTAGGGTAACAAAGGTATCTTAAAACTTCTTATTTAATTCATGTCCGGGTATACCCTTCAACATTCATGAAATCAGCTGGTCCTTTTCTAGTCTGGAGATGTCCGTACCAGTCATCTACCAAGGAATCGACATTGTGTGGTCGCAATCTTCTCGAGAACGAAGACATCACGAGTGGCCAAACTTGATGGGCATACAGTAGAGTGCGATCGTCATATGCTGACATAGCTTCCGATTCGAACGGATTTAAAGCGCATGGCCACATCGATATAGTCCAGTCTAGTGACACCAGAGACTGCCATTCCCGAGATGGAATTCCCGTGAGAGCTTTGAAAGCTCTCACGGCGTCTGATGTTGAGAAATCTTCCTTTCCCAACCAAACGAAGACGCGCTTCTCTTATTAATGTTATACCTCTTGATTTCCCCATTCATGAGCATATATGTACCAGACATCGAGCTCAACCCAAGATCGTCCCCAGCCATTACAAGTTATGATCAATATAAAGCCCTCCGATTGTGAGAATCGCGGTGGGTTTGGCGCTGGGTATTGAGGCGGTTCAAATTGGGGTGGTCTCCCTGAAGACGTGACAGGAGAGTATCGAGCACTTGGCAATAAGCCATGAGCCAACTGCGGGGTTACCTGGATAACCAGCCCAAAGAATCTTCTGGAGCCCAGGGTTTGAGTAACGTGGAACTACCCTCAAAATGGTCTTCATTCTTGACAGTAAATGATCTGTTATCGTAGCCGAAAAGTGAACCAGCTGGGAAACTTGTACTTCGAGAGTCCGATAAAACGAGCATAGTCCGTTCGAAGAAGAGGTTCAAGCTTGTGAAGAATAGTATTGTAGGAAGGAAGATAGCTGGCGCTGTCTTCTGAATAATAAATCAAAACACCAGTTCCGTAGTTGCGGTGGCAGCTTTGCGCCACCAGATGCCCAACTACCGGAAAGTCAATTGGACTTTTGGAGCGTCGTTGAATTTTGATGATTCCTAGCCCTCATCTCCATCTTATGGGATCTTTTAAACTGGGGCTCTCGCTGTTCTGACATGCATTCCTGCGGCGAGTAGCCTTTCTTAAGACATTGATCACAAGTCGGTATGCTGCCGGTACAATTCCCTCGTTTCATTGTAGCACATGCCGCGCACTTTGGCTTGTTCCTCGGTTTTCTCTGAGCACGCGGGGTCGGCAGGTATTCTCGAAAATTTGGGTCGGCAATGTATGGAGTGTTGGGCTTGGGCTCAGGAAAGGCCTTTGAACTTCTTCGCTCTCTAGAGCTGCGGCGAAGGGCAGACTCTGCTGGTGCAGTGCTAGCTTGCTCATTGACATCTGCCATTGGGTCATCGGAGACTGTCTCCGCGCGTTCATCTTCTTCTTCTGCCACCATTTCTAGAGAGTCGTCTCCTTCCTCAGCTTCCTCCATATCATCATCCACGTGTTCCTCATTATCGGGAGCCTGTGCTTGGTTCTGCATTCGGGCAGCATGTGCTCGGCGAGCGTTCTCGACTTCGGCTTCAGCTGGGGCCGCCTGTGGTGGGTAACGCGTAAAGAACCCCGAATCTTCCAACATACGTCTAAATATTGCATCCTCTTGCTCATCTGAATATACACGTCGAGCTTCCGCCGGTGCTTCGTCCCACGACTTTTGCCAAAAAGGATTACTAGCCCAAATCTCATTTGGGTCTCCTGCTGGCTCACCCACAGATAGGATTGCTGCCGAGGGAGGACGAGGACCATTAGGGAGGTCGGGGGGTCGGGGGCGGATTATGAAAGGAGGAGCGGGGTCTTCTTGGTCTGGTGTCGGTGCGGAAGGGGAAGGAGAACGCATAGGATTGTATCTTGGGGAGGGAGAAACAGGATCGGGGGTATCTTCAGGCACGGGTCCAACATCAACTCCTGGTGTTCCTTCTCTGGTTGTGTGAGGCCCCTGAAAGGGCACACGTCTTTCCGATGCCGAAGCCACGTCTGGTATGTGCATGGCTGAAAACGGTGCTGGTGCATGCGTTGAGGTATCTTGTGGGAAGGCATGTGGCTCACGAATAGGCGCTGGCTCCGACTCAGATGGGTATGGTAATACTGGCTCCCCCTCTGTTGGTAAACCTGGGGTCGATCCCGAGTTCGAAGGAAGTCGTAGGCTGGAGGATGATTCATTCTGTGATCGGGTTCGAAGCCCGCTGCTTGGAAGGCTCGGGCCTTTCTTCCTCTCCTTGCGTCCGCTATCATCAACCTCATCCCTACTCCTCTTCCTACCCATCCCTAAAGCACCAGTCAAGCCAGCTTCCACCCCGGCGCGTGCGTTCTGACTGCTGCTTCCTAGATCGAGTCTCGATCGTAGAGACTCAAACGGTGTTTGACGAGATCGGACTGGAGTGGATTGGTTTTGTGGCGCATCTGAGGCAGTGTCTAGGCTTCCATCATATTGTTGAAGTTGTTGTCCCGGAGTAACGGGGAACAGCGAAAGAGGAGATTTGCCAGTTCTCATTGCACCTCGATTGTCGTGGATCAAGTGATCGTCCATAATATCGGAATAGTTATGAGGTGAGATAGATCGAACACGATTATCGCGTGGAACCGGAGAAGCATCAGACATCACAGTGCTATCCGGTATTTCTGGAGATTTCCTGTCGCTATCCGATAGCGTAGATCGAGGAGTGTAATAATGTTGAGGCGAGGAAGGCGTGGAACTCGCGATGCTATCAGGTATTTCTGAGCGACATCTAGGTCTTAGATCTGGAGACTCTTGTGAAGTGAGGCCATCTTCTTTGACGAGCGTGCGACCGCGACGTCTACCACCCGATTCAATCTCCGAGCGATCTGCCATTGCTTTCTGCTTCATGAATCGTTTTATCTGGGCCGTCGCCGTAATATTATTTATTTCTGCTCCCTGTAAAGCACCATTGGGTGAAGTGGTAGCTTGGGATTGAAGGACTTGCTCATAAGTGTCAGGATTTGCAAACCCTTCCAAACCTCTTTGATGCAATTCTGAGTCAATATGAACTGAACCAGGCGGTGTCGGATTGTTTGGTCGGAAAGGATTCGCCCGGTAGTCTGATTCTGGTTCTTGTCTTGGCGAGCCAAATTCCTTCTCTCTTTCCTCTGTGTCTCTGTACATAAGACCCTCTTGCAGTGATCCAGTGACCAAGGGCGATTCGCCGCTCACACCTTTAGACGTGGTATCAATCTGTTGTGTAGAAGCTTGATTAATTACGGAGTCTTTCGACTCTTCTATTAACATGTAATTAGTTCGTTGCGGTAGATAAAAAAAAACTGTCACTGCGATAGCGTACCTAGTATCTCAGATCGAGTGGTTGCAGAATGTGAAGAAATCCGAGGATCTGCCTGGCTATTTGTCGCATCGATCTTGGATGCTTTACTCTGTTGCTGCCCCATTTTAAATATGGGTTTGCGTTTATTTTTTTTCTTATGCCCCAGTGTTGGTGGTATAAGATTACGGTAATAGTTTTGAGGTTGATGACTTTGTGGTTGATAGTTTTGTGGTTTTAGCTTTTTGGTAGTTGTAGAGTAGGAAGGTTGTTAAATTATTTTTCCAAAAGAAAACCCTGTTTTTATTAAACTAATGCAGATTACTAGTACCTCAAAGTCCCGGAAATTTGTACAGTCGTTCCAGTAGACCTTTTGTGTCTAAATGTTATTGCTTAAACTAAAGAATACTTCTGCATTTATTTTTAGTTTTTATTAGATTGTCTTGATCAGTTTGTAAAGCTTTTCCGAGCTCCTGATGTAGCCGAGCTCGGGTATTGGTCTGACTACCAATGGGCTTCTATCTTTGAGTAGTCTTGATCTTTGAGATTGTGGTTGGGTTTATTCAGACAAATAAATGTGGCTTGAGTCAGTCTGTTGTAAGTTTTTACAATTTCAATTAATTATTTTCTTATTATTGTCCAAATTAACAATACAAGTTCTACGAGTTTACCATTATATATTATTTACTTTGTCGTAGTTATACAAATCAAAAGCTTACCTTTGACAGCCAGGATTAATTTATCTAGGTTCTATATACCAAAGCTTGACGTAGTTCCACGAACTAGCACATCAACACTCCAAGCGCCTTGCCTACTGTCACCTAGAATTTCATCAACGCATGCTCAAGCGCAATGAGCTCATATCCCCTATCCTGCAGAGCTGAAAGCACTTGCCGAATTCGCAACTCCACTCCCTGTTCGCGTCAAAGAGATCAGGCAAACATAAGCTTGCTTCCAGAAGACTACATACAC
>JWJA01000860.1:0-25355 GCA_000812885.1 Lanzia echinophila
TGCGCCTAAATCTTTTCCTTTCCTAACATCATCCCACTCCTAACCCACGCCTTTATCGCATGAAGGGCCTCAGACCACTCCCTATGCTGCTCATTCACAACCCCCAAACTATTCACTCCATCAAGCATGCTGACAGGATTTTTAGACAGATTCGATCGTGCTTCATCCAGTCCATCTACAGCCGCCTGAAATTTTGCAATATCATTATGACCATCAACATGAAGTTTCGCCAATGCTTGCCCAAAGTGCGGTATCGACGTATCATCTCGAAACCGTTCGAAGGCTTTCTGGAAGTCACCTAGCCTGCAATGCATGAAGTAATAAATAATTCTTTTGGTGGAATCGCTCATACTGTTGGTAAATACGGATTCTGGTGTGACGACGATGTGGTCGGAGCAGGTTCTGATCGGCGATGTAATGGAAGGAAATTGAAGGCAGCATTGAGGACACTGGCGAAGGATATCTCGATGGTTAGTTTCAATATTTGGAGGTTCATCCGAACGGTTTGCGGTGAATCCCATAATGGCTTCAAAAGAATCCGGGTTGTCTTGATCAGGAACAGGATTATAAGGATCAGGATCCCATATGTCGGAGGAAGATGAGTAGCTTCTAATATTATTGAATCCCGGTTGGGCAGACATTGACACGTGGTGTGCGATAAATTGCTCGTTATTGTTGACTTGTCCAGTACTGCAATTCATTTGGGGGGGTTGACCTGGTGCTTGTGAGGAAATGCGCCTTTATCCGTCGGGAACCCGGGAGCTAATGATTTCCGTTCGCATAGAGTCAGTAGACAGTTTATATCTTGCTCAAGAGTACCTCGCAGTCTTCCACCTTCACCGCATTTGAAACACCAGTCTCTGATATTCCTTTTCATAAGTCTGCTATGTGAAATGAAGCGATGAGCCTGGAATAATCAAGAATCAGCCACTTCACTCCCCACTTGAACCTAATTGGTGTTCTACTTCATAGAATGTACGCAAATTAAATACTCCTAGAAAAGATTGTCTCAAACTCGGGTAGAAAAACTACTTCACTATCCTGCAGCATACACAACACAAGCCAAAAACCCTTCTAGGAATATGCTGAAGCTCTCGGAATTATAACTTGCTGAACATATCTTTGTCTGTGTTGTCTCCAGATGGCTGTGAAAGAATATTTGCATAAGAATGGAAGCCAAACGATTCAACCAGATACTCAGTATTTGTGGTTAGAAAGACACCATTCCAAGCTTTGTTACTTCAAGTATACATGTCTACAATGAGTACTGCTATCGGTTCGTGGTCAAGGAATTGTATGGATTTACCACTTCTTTATGGCTTTCAAAAGACCTGCAACTTATGACTATCTAGCCGTGGATTTCTATGCAGGGAAGACACTAAGTATTTGCTTGATACTTGATATCTGATATACAGTCTTCAAAGAAAGCTCGATGTATATCTCCAACTCACATATTGAATTGGATATGGAATTGTAAGGAAATATACAAAGATTCTCATGAAAACTTCTCTTGTATTCAGAGCCCGCAGCTCTCGAACCATAGAGAACTAGGCAACCCTATGTTTCCGAGACACTTTTCCAGAGCTAAGAATGAGCCAGAATACGAATACAGTCCACGAAATACACATGGCGGAGACTGGACGGAAACTGAGCCAGGGAACAGCATACCTCTTTGGAAAAATGGCATATTACTAAAGGACTGGAACCAGAAATGCGGGGCTCAGGAAGTTTGAACCGATGAATTCTGCGTTGGCCGAGAACGAGCAAGGGCATAGATTACTAGTTGAATGGAAGACACTAGAATAAACTACCGCCATATAAAGTTGTAGTAGGTTCCATGACTAAATGCCTTTCTACACCTTGTGCTACTGGCAAACAAAACATAGTAAATGATGGATTACTCTAGAAACTGTCAGCACGTGCCTGAACTGCAAGCTAATGTTGAGTCAAAGATTTTGGTAGGAGCTCAAACTCTATAAAAGCATAGGTAGCCCTCCATATCGCCATCTGAAAAGCAAGATTTTCACTATTCAATTTTCGAGCCAGGAATATCAACTTGAGAGCGGATCGTCGCAGATCACGTACATTGCCACAAGGGACGACTCCAATTTTACCATGGATAGTGAACGCAACTCCCGCAAAACCCCAATACCCCCAGAGGGAGGGTCATTCCTCAAGCCATCAGACTTTCCAAAGAAGCCAGAAAAGAAAACTGAGCTCCAAAAGCTCTTGGGTACTAAACAAAAGCCAAAAACGGCAGCTTCTCCGAAGACCAAGACAGAAGATGATAGGAACAAATTAGTTGATGCCCCAATCCCGACCGAAACCCATGCAACCCGTGAAGAATATAGAAAGGGGGCAATAATCGACCCTTCGGACTTTAAGGAAGAGCACTGGGACAAGCCGATCGATGTTACTAAAATCCCTACTAAGCCTCCCCATAAAGAATCCAAAGATGCGGGGAGCAGCTAAAATAACATCAGGCAGTCTATAGTCGCCCACTTTACTGAGACTTGGCGGCGAAATCGTGACGGAAGTCTTCCGGGTTTCGGCGCTAAGGGACTGTGGTCCTCGGAGCTCAAAACCCAAGCACATAAGGAGGGCCTACCGACCGGTATTGAAGTTTCAGTTGGGGTATTCCTCGAACAAGTCGAGCACATAAGAGCGATCATAAAATGCTGAATTCCAACATTGTGGGTTTCGGACGAGCGTAAGTTTTGGAACCGGAGGTCAACGCGGATTATTTGGGATTTGCAGGACGGAATTGGACGACTTAATTCGAAATGCGCCCAAATCAGTGAGGTCAAAAAGTTTCTCGTAGATGAGTTGTTGTGAATCATAACAGATTGATTCTAAAGTGTAGTTTTCCAATTGCTGCGGTGATAACCCGGGGGTATGAACCAAGCATATCAGTTGAATTGCACATGTTGATTTCCAACAATAGAAAATACTTATAAATTAGTAGTCATTGATTGTGACATCACTGGTTCAAGTCGATAAATAAATGCAACCTAAGTCCATACATGCCACGTAAGGTAAAGGCAAGAACGATGAGGTGACGGAAAATAATCACGGGATTTTTCTTTTTTTTTTCTTTTTTGATTTTTTTGCCATCGTCGGTGCTGAATGCTGATTAAAGAAAGTATCCTGATGAGCCAGCTCGTATAACACAGCTCATCGCCATTGAAAATTCCAGGTTCGTGAAGCTATGGTGAGAACGTCATCAACTCACAACCACATTTCATCAATATTCACTGTTGAGACTCGAAATCATCGCAAGGAACCAAATTTCAAATTGATATTTCGTCATTTTTATTGGATAAATTGAATTGGGTTGCTGGTGAGAATCGGTCGTTGATTTTGGATTTACGCTGTCAGGATATTGCACATCCCTGCAGCTGGACCATGAGAATCCGAGATTAAATGTCGGCTCAAATTGAGCAAAGTTATTTGGCGGAGCTGACCAGGTCAGCTCCATGCCTGTAATTTTATGATTCGACGTATGCATGATAACCCATGCATGTTGCCAGCTAACTTTGAGTCTGCACCAGCCACCTCACATGTTATAAACGTCCAGTGAAATCTAAATTTTCATATGAATTGATTCTTAGACCATTTTGGTTTAGAGCACTCGATAAGTTCATCCATTCCGTTAAGGATTTGTCAAAACCCATAGAAAATCCTCATCCCGTTGCGAATTGAAACTGCAACTTCAATGTTATTATCACAAGATGATGCCAACCACAAGCCCTCCCATCTCACCACAGACTTCAAGGGCCATAAGAACCCAAAGTCTTTGGCAGCCCGAGAACCAGGAGTTGCAATCCGATTCATCCGACACTCAACAAGAAACCACGATAGATGAAGGGAAACAAAATGATAAACAACCCCCACGTTTATCTACCGGCGATTCGCATAAAGTCGGTTTGCGCGACCGTATTCATCACTTCACATGGGCGTGGTTCACACTTGACATGAGTACGGGCGGAATTGCTCTCATGTTGGCACAGACACCGCATCGCTTCAATGGACTCACCATTATCGGCTCCATAATATGTATTTTGGATATCATATTATTCCTAAGTCTCTGCATCGGAATTACCACACGATTTGTACTGTTCCCGGAAACATTCAGAGCTTCGCTGACACATCCAACGGAATCCTTATTCTTCGCCACCTTCTGGATCTCCATCGCTAATATCATATCAAACTTCTCCCTATATGGAACCCCGCATGTAGGTCCCTGGCTACCTGACGCACTACGCATACTATTCTGGATATACCTCGCGAGCACCTTCCTCCTCGCGGTCGCACAATACCTATTCCTCTTCACCGGAAGGCCATTCACACTTCACTCCATGACCCCAGCATGGATCCTCCCAATCTTCCCCATCATGCTGACCGGTACCCTCGCCGCCGTGCTCTCACCATCCCAATCTCCCGCCCACGCATATCCCATTCTCATCGCAGGCATTACCTTTCAGGGACTCGGTATCATGGTCGCTTGTTTCATGTACGCGCCTTACGTGAGTCGACTCATGACAGCCGGGCTTCCGCATCCGGATAAGCGGCCCGGCATGTTTGTTGCAGTTGGGCCGCCGAGTTTTACCGCGTTGGCTTTACTGGGAATTTCG
The DNA here is from genome assembly GCA_000812885.1 of Lanzia echinophila. Taxonomy (NCBI): domain Eukaryota; kingdom Fungi; phylum Ascomycota; class Leotiomycetes; order Helotiales; family Rutstroemiaceae; genus Lanzia; species Lanzia echinophila. The sequence goes on from JWJA01000860.1 coordinate 4,635, forward strand.
AAGGAATTCGAGAGGATATACCCTGCGTACAGTACCCTGAGTTCGGTGACGCACACGGAAATCATAGCGGATGTGTTTCGAATTATTTCCGTCGGCGCGGCGGTTTTTCTTCTGGGTACGGCATTTTGGTTTTTTTGTATAAGCCTCGTGGCCGTGGTGATGGGTTTTCAAGAAATGGAATTCCACTTGATATGGTGGGCACTGGTGTTTCCCAATGTGGGGTTTACGGTGGCAGTGATTAGTGTTGGGAAAGCGATAGAAAGTGAGCCGGTTTTGTGGGTAGGGAGTGTGTTGACGGTCTGGTTGGTGGTGGTTTGGGCGTTTGTTGGGGTGATGCATGTGAGGGCTGTGTGGAAGGGGGAGGTTGCGTGGCCCGGGAGAGATGAGGATCATGATGAATGAGTAGAGGGGGCGGAACTTCTCTCGGATACCCAGGGTTTTATGCATGATGTGTGAAATTGTAAGAATGAGTTCATGTAAAATACACGATAATATAAAAGCTAGATAGAAGAAAAGGTTGGAAATCAACGCATTTAATTAAATCTACATCACTCGCGTTCTGACCACATAGCGCGGAACCACTTTCTCTTTTCTTCCCGCTGCGCTCTTTGAATCTTCCTTTCCTCGTTCCGTTTCCGAATTTCCTGTAATTTCTCCTCCAAATCCTGCCGTTCTTTCTCAGTCCTTGGTCCACGAAATAATGAAGTGATGTCTGAATCATCTGAGCTTTCTGAACCTTCAGAACCTTCGGGTCGTTGGACCCCCTCTATTTGCTGGGAATCGTTGCTTTTTTCGCCTTCATTCTGCTGTTTTATCTCACTCTCATCTTGTTGCTCTTTCGCGTCCTCGTACTTCTCTGTCTCTCCTTCATCCTGCTGTTCTTTCTGTTTCTGTTTCAACTTTCGGCGTTCCTCTCTCTCTTCCCTTCTCTTTTGCCGCTCCTGTTTCTTTTTCTCTTTCAACTCCGCTTGTTCCTTCTTCCAATCCTCATAATGATCCCTCTTCCACTCATCTATCTGGCTCTGTAAATCCGCCATATATGCATCTCTCTCCTTCTCTGTGGCCTTCAAAGCCGCCGCTTCCGCGGCCCTCTGCCTCCGAGTTCTCAACGGTCCATCCGGCGGGCCATTTTTCGCCCAATCTTGCTTCAAATATTCGAACCACATTATGCTTTCCGGTCCATAATCTGGGAAACGCTTTTTGTACGCGGCGACATTTATATGCACCCCATCAGTAGTGAAGTTCTCCCAGTCTAGAACGGGCTCAGGTGGAGGTGGCGGAGGTGGAGCTTCCAATCCAAGTCGTATTCTTTCCTGCTTCTCTTGATGTTCCTTTTTCATGCCGAGTTGACGCATTTTGAATAGCTCCGGATTGTTCCATGGGCTTATCGTTTTCGTATGCTGGGCCATAATCTCTTCCCCTTCGGGTTCTTTAGAGCTGGAAGGCGTCGGAATACTAGTTGCCGCATGAACACTGTCGCTATCTAGTGTGGAGCCTACATGCTTATCACATAATACTTCCACTGGTGGTGATTGGCGACGATCTTCATCAACCCTTCCTTCTCTCTCCTTTCCCCGTGGAGAATCCATATCATAATCAGATACTACTACCAGTGGTGATGATTGGGGATGATTTTCGTCCACGTTTCCTTTCCCTTCTCTCTCTCCCTGGGTAGAGTCTACATCTTGATCAGACTCTACAATCGGTGGTGGGCGAACCGTATCTACGCTTCCCTCTCGATCACTCTCCGCTTCACCCTCCTCCTCTGCCACCGAAGGCAAAGACGAAGAGGGCATACTCCATGAACCCCCCAGATTAAACATCATAATATCCCAAATCCTCTCCACGATATCCTCAAGCTTCTGAACTCTCCTGCGAAGTCTGACGACGTCGTTGTGGTGTGCATGATTGACATTATGTTGCAATTCATGGTTGGTGATGATTTGCGTCTCAATGAGTGAGAGAATGGATGGGTCTGAGAATATGGACGGGTTGGATGCTTGAGCTTGGGGTTCTTTGGCAGTTTTGGGTGATTGGGGTGGTGGGGGTGATGTGCAAGATGATGAGTGAGTGCGGGGGCGTCTATTTTGAGGTGGGCGGGATGGGGAATGTGGCCGAGAGCGAAGAATGTCGTATCCAGACTGAGATGAGCGAGGATTGGTGTAGTTCGTTTTGTTTGGGTGGGTTGGAAAGGAGCTTGATTGGTAAGGGGTAGTATATCTGTCTTGAGGCGGGTAAAGCGTCGATTGGTAAGGGCTAGGATACCTGGCTTGAGATAGGGGGAAAGTAGGGGGGAAAATAGGAGGGTAATTTAATTCGTAAGGATTGGGATGTCTGTCTTGGGGTGGGGGGACAATCGATTGCTGAGGACTAGCATACTTATCTTGGACTGTGTGAGGTATTGGATTAAGGGTTGGAAAAGTTTGTGCGATGGTTGGGGATCCCCGGGGTGCTATTACGGGGGAAATGCTATGCAATGGCTCGGCTTCTCTATGTGCCCTTTCACTTCCCGAAATCGGTTCATAGTTACCGGAGATGTAAGGATTATGGAGACTGCCAAGGCCTGGCCCGTGGATATCTCTCGATTGTTGAGACATGTTGGGATACAAATGTATCCAATACTTTCAATATGTCGACGGGTTGCATAAATGCATCACCCATTCCAAATTGGTTATATAGATAATCCATTGCCGTCGTAGCACTATCAAACCCAACACATACTTCTTTCCTGACCAATAACCAACGAATTTTGACTTCAATATTAAAGGACTATAAAATTGTAGAACAAGAAACAAATAAAATAATAGCAACAACAGCCAGCCACGTTGTTTCATATCTCCATACAATCAATACACAAGGCTGAAATTGCGCAACCCGGAAGCAATCATACCTCACATCCGGTGGATGATCATATTTTGTTTTATTTTGCACCTGCAGAAAACTGTTCCTAAATCGGTACTCTGATGCAAGATTTGGGCACAGCTTGTGCGGTGTGAGAGATAAAAGAAGGGTCTAAGACGGGAGGGTCCTTCATGTGGCTCGCGAAGACGGTAGAAAAGACAGTTGATAGGTCAGTTTATCATAAAATTTGAGACTTTTTGAAGCCCAAAAATTTCAAAAACTGTTGGAAAACTCTAATTTCACTCCTATGTACCGGTAATCCGTAAATGTTATCTATGTATAAGGAAGGAAGAACGAAGGAGGAAGGCGTAATAAAGGAAGATGGTCGCGCGATTGTTGTTGGTATTTTGTGTTGTTGTTGTTGTAACAATTTTGAAGTGAGATCCAATTATTGCAATTGTATTCTTGTATTGTATCATTCATCCTCATCCTCATCCTCATCCTATAAGACGCCATTATCGAAATGGAAACACAATTGAATACAGCCATGAATTCATCATTTACTACCATTACCATTTGCGACAACAAGGAGAATTTAAACGTCGGACAACATATACAACAAACACAAACGGAAGGAAAATCAGATACACAATTATCCCTTGCAAGGTGGAATTGTTGTGCAAGAATGAATGGTTTGAAAATGGTGGATATCAACGCCAACGCCAATAATACGCAAAAGGAGAACGACGATCCAAATGCTAAGATTCACCTTGCTACCAGTGAAAAGGTTGATGATAACGAGAAGAAGAAATTTATTGATGTAAATATTGAGGTTTTGGAGGATGAAGAAGACAGTGATATTGAAAGTAATGGTATGTTTAAAAAAAACTATTTTCCTCTATTTCTTTCTGTCTTTATATGAAATTCGACATCCTCAGGTCAATTTGAAGGTATTCGCACATTCCGATTTTTATATCTGGTTGATAATGTTTGGAAGAACTTCTGGATACAACTCTGAATAGTCTGGACTTTTATTAGTCCTTCTATAGTTCTAGATGGCTTCAATTCGGTACATGCCAAACGAGAAGGCTTTCACTATTAATAGCAATTTGTGAAAGGATTTTGTCAAACCCTTGCCAAATATTTATTTCATATATACTACGAAGTACTCATCCGACCATCATTGCAAAAACATATACACTACCTATGACTTCAATTTTTGGATCTAGAGATTTTAATAAATCTCAAGATGCAGATATGCGAAGTTCAAATACAACTTCAGCAATTGCTAACCCTAATGATTCTCTAGCATCAAGTACGGAAACCGAGGAACAAACAGAATTCCAAACTCAAACCCAAGTACAAACAGAAGATCATGACTCCGAATCCCGAACCAACAATCGCACCAGTTCCGATGATGATCTTTCCACCAATCGACCACAACTCGCACATCATTTACAGAACGATAGCTCGATTTTAACCCTTGCAGTTGGAGATCGCTACATTTATGCCGGTACGCAAGATGGTGAGATCGTAGTTTGGTCCCTGGCCTCGTTTGAACTGGTTTCCCGCATTCAAGCACACACACGCTCTGTGCTCTCACTCTTCCTATCCGCAGATCGCAAATTGCTCTTCTCCTCTGCTGGCGATGCCATTGTCAACGCATGGTGTCCGGTTTCTCTGCAGCGCAAATACCACATCTATAGCACGTATGATGTCGGCGATGTTTTCTCCGTGGCATATTCCTCGCAATTTGAAACGGTTTATCTAGGCGCACAAAATACGAGTATACAGTGGTGTAGTTTGAAGGATTCCGCGACAAGGCCTACGCCAAACCCGGAGCGACATCCAGATAGGAGGAACCATAGGTTTTTTGATAGTGTGCAACATGGGGGAACATCAACACCGAGACCGCAGCCAATAGGGAGAAGTGGTCGTGATCAGGGCGATATATTGGAGATTGACAAGGCGCATATGAGGCAGTATGCCCATTTTGGGTATGTGTATTGCATGCTGATGGTCAGAAATGTCTGTCGGTTGGTGGATGCGGATGAGGATATGTTGATTAGTGGAGGAGGCGACGGCACGATTAAATTATGGCAATTGTCGAACGATGCGGAGGTTGGCATTCAAGAGATTGCTAAATTAGGTGAGGATGATGCCGAGTCAGTGTTGTCGCTGGCAGTCGATGGGTCATTTCTCTATAGCAGCAAATTGGAAGGGGTTATTGAACTGTGGGATTTGGATACAAAGCAAAAATTAAGAGTCATTAGAGCGCACAAGGGTGATGTCATGACTTTGCAGATGGGATGGGGTTATCTGTGGAGTGGAGGATCTACTGGACATGCAAGAGTAAGTCTTTGGGACAGTGATGACAGACGATATCTGACTTTTTCTAGAAATACAGCACAGTACAATATGGACAATACAAATCCTCCTCGAATTTCAGTCAAAAGTACCACTGCGTCAATCGATGGAAAGCGCACAAAGGACGAATTCTCGCATCTGCAATCACCACTTTCAACGGGCAACAGTTGTACATAACGGGATCTAACGATAATTCGGTCTCAATATGGGATATAACTGGTTGTCATGATGGTAGTTATAAGAAGCCAGAAATACAAGAAAACCAGTTGCTCAAGTCCTTGCAAGAATTTGTTGCTTTTAAGACAATTTCGTCGAGATCGGATCATGCAGAGGATTGCAGGAGAGGGGCTACTTTCCTTCGAACCCTCTTCAAGAAGCATGGTGCTGTAACGGAAATGTTGACCACTGAGGCACATCATAACCCTATTGTCTACGCCAAGTTCAAAGGGAACCCAAAGACCGCTGGACAGCGAAAGAAGATTCTTTTCTATGGCCATTGTAGGTACTCGTGTAATGCAATGGTTACATTGTACTGACTGAAACAATAGATGATGTCGTTCCTGCCGATGATAAACAAAAGAAATGGATCAATGATCCCTTCCATTTAAAGGGTATCAATGGATATCTTTATGGTCGAGGCGTTTCTGATAACAAAGGCCCAATCATGGCAGCATTGTATGGTGTTGTAGATCTAGTTCATGAAAAATCTCTCGATTCAGATATTATATTCCTCATCGAGGGTGAGGAGGAATCTGGGTCGCGTGGCTTCAAAGATGCTGTTCGAAAGCATAAGGACTTGATCGGCGACATTGATTACATCATTCTTGCGAACAGTTATTGGCTAGATGATGAGGTTCCTTGTCTAACATATGGTCTTCGAGGTGTTCTACACGCCACCATCAAGGTTGATAGCAAGCATCCGGATGTCCATAGTGGAGTGGATGGAAGTTTCATGATGGATGAACCGCTCTATGACCTAACAGCCGTTCTCGCAAAATTGAAAGGCCGTCATAATAAGATTTTGATACCAGGTTTCTATGACGACATACTTCCATTAACTGGACCCGAGGAAGCCCGCTACGATGACATCGTATCCACACTTCTCCGCCGTAACCCGGAACTTGGACCGGCAGAAAATCTCAAAGCCTCAATTATGGCCCGCTGGCGCGAACCAAATCTCACAGTCCACAGATACAAGGTTTCTGGTCCGGATGGCTCACTTGTCTCGTCCCACGCCAGCGCATCCATCTCCCTGCGTCTCGTCCCAAACCAAGAGCTCGAAGATGTAATCGAAGCACTCACCGCCTTTCTTCATGATGCTTTCGCTACTCTTGACACACACAACGTCCTCACCATCACCATTGATAACCAAGCCGACGCATGGCTTGGTGACCCGGACAACGAAATCTTCCGCACGCTGGAAGAAGCTATTATGGAAGTATGGGGGCCCATTACTGACCATTCGAGACGGGCTAGTGTTCCCAGTGCAAAACTACCGACTGTCCAAAACCCACCGAAAGCCTCCTCGCCTACAACTACGACCATATCCAATTCACCAAGTTTGAAGCCTGAACCAGCTACAACTACGACATTGACCAACGGGAGTGACCATACTTCACTGGCAGCTAGTGCCGTCCAGCTTGATACCAACGATGATGACGATTATTCGAAAGCAGAGTCGCAAGTTGAAAACGTAAAAAAGAAGATGGGTCGGAAGCCGCTTTATATTAGAGAGGGTGGAAGTATTCCAAGTATTCGCTTTTTGGAGAAGGAATTTGGGGCACCGGCGGCGCATTTGCCTTGTGGTCAGGCGAGTGATTCGGCGCATTTGGGTGAGTAATCTTGCTTTTCCCTTTTATCCTCTTTCCATTTTCTTCCAGTCTGTGATTTTGGTTGCACCAGAACTCGGCTTTGGCGTGTGAAAGTAAGACGTGAATATACTGACGTGTAATGAATCAATAGACAATGAACGCATCAGGGTCAACAATCTGTATAACAGTCGGTTGATCTTCAGGAAGGTATTTAGGGAGTTGCCCAGAAAATAAATCACGGAGGGTTTATTTGTGGCGTGAAAGTGGGTGCGAATCTATGAAGGAAGACTCTGAGGTAGTTGAATGGGCGAAGAGAGAATTGTGGAAAGGATGTTGAGAAGGAGCTTATCCATGCATTGAGAATTCAAATCTGCTCGGCATAGCTAGCATAGCATAGCATCGGCGTTCAAGGAACTTGGAATTAGGGATCGATATATCATTAACTAGAGTAAATAATTCGAGGTGCGTGGTGTGTCCGTTCAAGTAGGATTCGTTGCATATCTTCTGGCTGTCAATATGGCTGGTATCTGTAGACTGTATTTGAATTTATTTGATCTGGTTGATGTAGATGGATAATACTGAAACTGGGTGTTGATGTGCTTGCAGTTGAGTTTATTGTAGCGTAGGAGAATAGAGTACGGATGGATGGTTTTTACGATTCATGATTCTTTCTTGCAAGGTTTTCTTGGATGTTTGAGTTGATATCTAGGTAGTGAGGTTGGTAGGTTTCGTATAAACTTTTTTGGATTGCTTGTTGAAGGGAAGGAGAGTGGGGTATGGGGAATGATCATAGGGAATAGTTTGTCTATTGTGACATCTTGAGGCGAGGCGAACAGGAGTCAATACTCGTAAGAAATGAAAATAAGAAAGGATAAGGATAAGAATGATGGTTCACTGGGAATACAATATGAGTGCTTGGGAGCAGGCTCACTTTACTGGGAGAAATTTGCCAAGAGAATGTGGTGTTAGAGAATATGACATCTCAGTCTTGAGAGGAGAAAGAAAGGATTGATATGTGCTTGTGTTCTGCTAGCTCGTTATGTCTCTATCTTTGGTCCACTTGTAGTTTTGTGTGTTTGTCATGGCGCTAATTCAGAAGGAAAAGCTCATGTGCTGCGGTTCGATATCCCGACTGTAACGTCTGATCGGATTGGTAATATGGTGACTATGGTGGTTCTGATGGCTAGCAAGATCATGGGGCTAAGTATATGAATGCGCATACATGAGTATAGAGTGGGCATGGCAAGCAGATTGGGAAAGGTGTGATTATAGTGGAAATAGATCACGAAGAGGGCTGAGAATTGAAGCTGCAGACCAACGGACTTATGGGTATGGTAGGAAGCGGAAGATGCGAGATGCCTGTGTCGAGAAATTCAAATTAGTAGCACTTGTCACAAGTATAAGTTTTGACGACGCAATATGTATAGCGCATCAAGGATCGTGAATGAAGTGTTCATATCTTTTTCATTCATTTCACTTGATAATTTATCCTGCCCATGGCATAGGACATAAACGTCATATCTAGATGTACACCATCCCAGCTATGCAAACAGATAACAAGTCAACCCAATAAGGGCCAGGTCCAAATATAGGGAATACATGCGACCCCGCCATTCCTGGCAAGGTCGGAAAGAGTAGAGTTGAGTAGGTACGCTGTTTATCGGACAGCATAAGGGATATTAATTTTGACTGTAGGGATAGGGTGATTATGCGACAGCTGGGAATCCTGTCTGACCGGCTTCTGAAGGAGGGGGGGGTGGAGGCAACTAGTAAAATTCAATCAGTAAGGAATAGCATTTGCGCAAGAGAACTGGAGCTCATACCTCTAGCTTGGTCGATCCGGCCATCATTCTTTGAAATCCAATGCCCACACCTTCAATAACACCCAGAAGAACCGCACATCCTATCGCCGAGTTTCGCGCTGCTTTTGCCCCTCCTCGAATAGCCAATGCGCCTCCGGTAAAGAATCCCGCAATGACTGCAACAATTATGTTAGTACCGCTATCCATCTAATCTTGCGCTTTTGCCCTCATTTCTATAAGAGCCTATGTGGTGGTAAATGTTCAGAAAAACATACTGGCATTATAAGGATCTTCCTTCTTTCTTATACCCTTCACAGCACAATCAAATGTCGAAAATAATCCACCCCAGACACCAAAGTTTCCTCCCAATACAGGTGCTCGGGCTTTTATCGCTGTGAGTGCACCAATCCTTCTTTCTCCGTATGGTGAATTTCTGAATCCTTTAACGCCGTGCCATACTGCTCCTCCAATTGCCTAGTTGCGGAAATATGTTAGCATATATGTTCCGATGCTTAGATGTGATCGAGTCGAGTCGAGCGGTAGAAGTCGGTGCGCATCGAAGTCATGCATTGTAGAATTCCCACTTACTCCCATACAGAATGCTCCTCCAAAATCATTTAATGCCACCCAAGGACATGGGTCTCGTGTATGATCCATTCTCTATATTTCTTTATTTGGGTTGGAGCACTTCTGACGTTTCTTATGCCACCGAAAATCCTGATAAGATGTCTTCGCAGATGGAGGTCGATATTTGGGGTGGGTTATACCTTCAGTTTCGAATATTGGCGACAAAACTCAAGGTGTTGATGGTAATCGATATTATTGCTTAATACAAGATATCTTTTTTCTTGACGGATGGCGATATGATTGAGTCTAAAAATCTTTGGTGCAAAAGGCGGCCGGCTACCGGCCCACCACGGATTAATGATGTTCCGCTGTGGCTGGTGCTGCCTCAATTTTCCAAAGCCACCAACATGGTTTATTTTATCTACTAAGAACTTAAACCTACTATTGCTATATGTGTGTACGTTCCCACTCAGTCTACAACAAGTTATTCAAGGAGTCTCAGCTTTGCCTAGATAGTGGTGGAATATGAACAATGTAGAGATACTCCCTAGGTCTGCAATTGCATGGACCGTAACACGTTTTAAGTATCACGTCATCAAACAATGCTCTGCGATTCTGGAAGTAATATCGCAATTTCAAGCTTTGCAGTTATATCTGTACCCACGCAGGCCAGCCATTTGGGATCAAGGAGGAGTTTCCTTGCCATACCTCCGGGTCTAGAATCCCTTTCTGAAACCGTGTGACTCAAGTCTATTAAGCCGGCCGACGTTTCTCACTGGCAAGTTTGTCATAGTCTTGGAAAGTTGGAAACCGTTCTCCCAGTTTATTATTGGTTCAATAATCTCATGTCATAATCAATCGGTCGTAATCCGCACGCACTGCGCAATATAGTATTTGTTTATGTATCAAATTCAATATTAGCATGTGCCAAACTATCACATCGCAATTCCCATCGATTCCAAGTCCTTCGCCATCTTGTCCTCATAAGATACATTATATTCCGTCGTCTTCTTCACTGACATATCATTCAATATAAACTCTTCACTGGAATTGCCATCCGTCATGGCAGAGTGCGTCGCCACCCTCGGCGGGAAAGCAATGTGCGAATCTCGCACAACATTGCTATGGTGACTGGGAATCATGGATTTCCTGGAGTACCGGTCTTTGGACCGGTCGTTGGAGAATTCACCGTAAGAGTGCCGTGAAGTCTTGTTGCGCATGACCCAGGGGAAGAATTTGACGAGAGGAGCTTTGAAGATGGGAAGACTGGCGCAGATTATACCGACATTTACTTCGAGGAAGGTCCATGAGTTGGAAGTGGCTTGGTAGTCTAATTCCAGTTAGTCGCTGAATATGTGGGTATATATTGTATAGATAGATCGTACACATTACATCTACGGCACTGACTGCTGGGCCCACGGTCGCCATTCTCACGATTGTACATACTACGACACTAGTTTCAAAGTTAGTATTTGGCTGGGAGTAGTTGTGAGGGGCACTATCGTACAAAATGCCCATGCTGAATAGCAGGCACAGTCCAACCTTCTGCGACAAGGGTAATACGAGACGTCGAATCTGATGAATTGGCAGGGTGATGATAGCCAGATCGGTGACAATGGACAATACAGATGTGCTATACCATACTCTGCCGATATCCAAGCATTTTCCGTCAAGCGATTTGTTCCAACTCTTTTCGATAGGACTGCAGAGAAGATAATTAGAAGTTGGATGAGGTGTCTTGTTGGAAAAGTACCTACTTGCACGCCCAAATCGTTTCACAAACCGCTGCGAATGCATACGCGATGCATACTGCGCCAATTGTATAAGAAGCTATTTTGAAATTCTTGCTCGGGAAAATGCGAAGGAAGAATAGCAGGATGCTAAGTTTAGTGAAACATGTCGCTATTTTATAAAGCAGTTGCGCAACAAAGAACCACTTCTCATTATCAGCAAATGCGGTTTGCTTTTTTTGGCAATCAGCAATAGGAAACCCACCTTGAGTGCTTCGGTCTTATGTTCTTTGTTTACTTGCTGTTAGGATTGATGTTAGATGAGACTTCCTGTGAAGACGAGAGTACGGTACCGAAGTATGCAAACCAAACCCATTCTTAGCTTCCATATTGAAAGTGACGGCCATCGTCAACGCCAGGACCTGTTATGGATCAGCCATCGTACCAAGATCGCAGAACATACGGTATTGAAGGACGCACCAAAGCAGGAAGAATCATATAATCATCAGAACCTAGCTGCTGCATGTAGTACCGAGTAATAAACCTGCCAACTACGGAAGCCAGCGACAGACTTGCGAACACGATAGCCAACGTGGCGAGGTTCTGTCCGCGAGGATTCGCAACTCCGTCATCGATAGCATCACGAATAGCCAAAATAATGGGTGACATTGCGGTCCAGATCCGAGAAATTCAAAAGCAAGGTAGAGATCAACACGCGGGGGATGGGGTTGAACGCGACGGCCGTTGCACCTAAAAGTACAAAAACAAGACCAGGCAGTAAGAGTATATCTATCTTTTGTTTGTATCTTCACATACATATAATTTCTAGCAGTCTATATCTCAATGTACCATCCGACCCGCCCACTACGTCTCAGTCACACCGCAGAAGCCTACGTTGGGGGACTCTCAGAGTATTGATGAAAATCTGAAAATCGTACGCTCTCAGACATATACCCGTCCTTCAAAGTTTTAATCAATCCACCGCCCCACCCCCTTCCTACAACGGTGGTTGAATGACCTCCCCCAAAAGATTCTAAAGTGGGTTGACCACTAAGTTGATTTGCAGCGTAGTTCACCTTTAAGTGGGGGTTATTCAAGTATTTAAGATTAAAAATCGAATTCTGGTATTCATAGAATTATATACAAAGTGCTTTCATGAGCCTCAACCGACTATATTCGCTAGGTTCGCAATGCTGGCAAGTTTGCCCCTTTTCAGCTATACATACAGTTAGTCAAATTTGCACTACTCTATTTCTCACAATCCAACATTCCAATAATAAATCAACCCTTCGAGAAGCGGGTATTCAAATTTAAGAAGTTCGGTATTCAAGTCGTATTCAATAAATCAGGCTGATAGAAAAGAGGGGTTTGGATCTCACTCGATAAACCTAATCCACAAAAGCTGTCAGAACTCTTTTCGCACAGCTAAAAAGAATAGATTTTCAAGCATACGGTGTGGGTACAGAAACTCTATGCGGAACGCAAACATATTATTACTTGCCCTGCCCTGTTTCTTGGCGCATGCCTCCCAACGACCACTCCCTCTGTTGGAACTTGGAGATAAATGGATGGGAGTGGATAATCGCCAAATTTCGGGTCCGTAAGCAAATACGGTTGATCAGTATATCATCATGTCTGGACTCTCAGACTCCCAGTTCTTCACAAGAAATACGATTCTGGAAAAAGGCAACGACGTAGACGAGGGATGTGCGCGACCATTGTGGGCAGTCGCGACTTCTGTGCCCAAATGTGGTATGTATCAACAGAACAGATAGACATGGTTACTTGTATGTGGGGCATCTTTCCATTATTACTTTGCCGCTATAAGAACTGGTTCTTCAACTTTCGCAATCGACTAGGCTGCCCCACTGGTATCCAGGATGGACCCAGTAGTCAGGCACATCCTTGAGGGTTATTTAACAATAAAGTTTAAATTTCCGGGATGGTTCACAGCTTCACATGCCGAGCTGCACTCGGTAGTACCGAGTCGGTAAGTTTCTTTTTTCCTGTATGGAGCTGCCGAGGTAAGTTGGGTTCAATGGAAATTCTCAATACTCCCTTCCCTGTTACTGTAGATAAGATGATAACGGCTTCGCTAGCCCATATGGGAGGATGTTTCTACATTTTCATACTCTATCTGAAGACAGGAACGTGTTCTATTGTGGCCATGATGCTCCCCAGTCTTTGGCAGAACCAATTGGTGCCATTGCTCACAAGTTAATATATTCATAATGAAACGAGAATCGCTCATTCTGTGGAAACTTTGAAGAGAATCGACCTGCAGCCGTTTCAATTAATATGCTTCTCTGATCACACTCGTACGATTGCTAAAAAAAAAATTAAAGAAAATTCGGACAAAATTCCGGGGGAAATTGCTGGATAAAGGTTCGTATTATACCTGGTCCTTGTAGCTCTTATTAACGTTGGTGGAGTTTAATCTTTCAGATGATCGTTTATAGAAGCATATCATAAATTTGTAAAAGGAACACATCAGATTAAAAGCCTGCGCAAATCATTAGCAAAGAGACGTTACCTAGTAGTTGACCAATTAAACTAATTAATACTATAACTTTATCCACATAATCTCACAAAATGGCTACAAGCATGTACCCCGATGTACCCGCTCCTCTTAAAGTTATGTAAAGAAAAACGCTGACGTCCGGTTGCGCACCTCAATCATATAGGGATCTCTTGAAACGGAAATTGCACATATTCACGCTACCACAAGCGGCTAAATTTCCCTACATGTCATGATTAACGAGTGGATACACATACTCCGATGCGTCCCATCCCATTACCGGTACACTTGCAGGTACGAGATATAGATTTAGATGCCGAAAGGTTGTTCAAATTAGAAACATCGGGCATGTCCGCATGCCCGAGAGAATTAAATACATATATGATGACATACTACACAATGCGCCAATGCGCACTAACAACTTGTGCTGAGAAGACTGGTATCTAAAGCTGCAACCGCCGCATCCCGAATGGTGTAATCGATCAACTTTCCCACACCTGGAACAATAGCATCGGCGAAATCATATGAGGTGGATAAGCTACTGAAGCCACCAAATTCATATCTCACATCAATAACGTTAATGAGACCATTCTGGTTGATTGTGAAGTTTCCCGAATCACTGATCTCACCAGTTGTGGTATCGATTGCCGATGTGTACTCCAATTGCGCAACGTCGCTGGTGACGTTAAGCATGCTGGCGATTGCGCTGATAGAGCAAGCCTTGTTGGTGGAGTCCAATAAATATTGGTTTGCGGCGTACATCGCGCTCATGAAACGTGTGAGTTTGTCAACTTGAGTAGCGTCGGACAGCGAACTTTGGCTGGTGGTGAAAGCCGATGATGAAATGGGGCTAACAAACTCGGAAACCGATGCAAGGATATTTGGCGCTTCACCTGAGGGTAGAGCCTCGGTCATGGCAGTGTATGGATATAACAGCATCGTCGCGTAGACTTCGCTACCTCCCGAAAGCTGCCCCGCGACCAAATCTGCATATCTGAAGGAAGTTCCTCCAACGGTCTATTTGCGATTAGGCTTTTAACAGAAGATTGATTTGGAAAATACTAACCACAAAGGAATAGTCTTCTTTGGACAGCCACAGTCCGTAGTTGCTGAGAATTTTCTGCAAGAGATACGAATATCCACTGACGGGAGAATCAACAATCAGAGATTTTCCCTTCAAATCCATCACGGTGGTAATGTTGGAAACTGAGGCCAGAGCGAGACCTGGACCTTGATCCAATTGGCCAAGCACGGTTAAGTTCACGTTGGAGTTCAAACGAAAATTGACGGCATTATCAATAGTCCAGGTCAAGATATCGTAGCCTCCATTCATCACTTGCGCTTCAGCATATGTAGAATTGGGAACTTGTAAATAGTTGACATCCAACCCATACGCAGTGAAGAAACCCAACTCTTCAGCAATCGAGTATGTTGCTGTTTGAGTGAAAGCTCCATAATTAACGGTAGTTAAGGCTTGGGCAGCAGCGCCGAAGCAAAGAACGAGTGGACGAAACATTATTTAGCTGTTTCAAGGAGGATTAATGTAATGGAAGCTGTGGTTGCGAACCAAAAGAATGTGTGATTGGCAAAATCAAAAGAACGTGGGCTTGAATTCGTACAAACCAGGGGCTGCTGGTTATAAAAGAATGAGAAATTCTCATTGAGAAGGAACCGACAAAAACAACCCGCAGCACCCGTTGATTTCGGCATAATCCCTAATTAAAGACGTACGGAACAAAATGTATTTTGGCAAAATTTCAAGGTCCACTTTCGTAAAATGTAATTGGGGAGCACATATACAGTGCTTCAGCATACAGTAGTAACTCGTTTTCCGTTATCGTGATTGGGTATTTTAATAGAAAAACCCACCTCAAAAGCTCAAGTATCCAATTAATCAAATGAGCTACTACGGTATAACATAACTTCTCAATGTGCATTGTCCCTTTTTTTCAACAGCCCCTCATTAATACTGTTCCTAGAACTACAATATGCCCACATCAAAGCTTAAACATATCCTTGCATGCCAATGCGTCTTTGGGAATACCGCAATCAAAGGAGGGAAGACTTTGGTCTAGAGTCTAAACATAGGATTTGAAAAATCTCGCCATGTTCTGGCTATGATGATTGAAAAGTTTGTAATTGCAATCGATATCATGGTTTCGACTTCGAATCCGGTGCAACCACATAATCGGAGGTCAGTTGAATTGATGATTATCTCTTAGATAGATTTTCTTCCCCGGGACTGTCTTCAAATATGAAGATGCTGTGTAAGTTCTATTGCTATTACCTCGTACTCATTGGCGTTGGCAACGAATTGTTGTGGGGAAATTGAAGGAAACCTGATGATGGAAACTTTAAAGTGGCTAGTGCACTAGACCACGTGTAACAGCATGGTCAAGCCACATAATAGTAGAGCCATTACCCTACTTAAGTACCGTCTCGCGATCGATGAAGTTGCACTGTAGGTAGTTTCCTAAGAAGTAAATACTGGCAACAACGTATCGCGACGACACGACAGTTCTTGTTTCTTTCCCTGTTCCTCAACTCATTCACGTTGTGTGCCAACTTGGGATCAGAATCAGAATGCTTCGTAGCTGCCAAACGAACTTCACCATTTGAGTAAGATACCAAAATGGAATTAAAAAACCTATGGAATGATGAAGCAGTATATAACGGTATTTATATTTCTAGCTAATACCCCCTGTTTTTATCCCCCTGGAAGGACTCATTTATAAAAACGGCTGATCAAAAGGTCAGAAGACACAGGCAAATACACTTACCTTCGTCGTCGCTAGGTTTAGTTGTATTATAACCTCAAAATCTCAATGCCGATGTTCTTCCGTCATGGATCTCAAGTCGTCAACCAGCAAGGCTATTCACAACAATGATGTAAGAAAAGATCGCTAAATGTCCAATCTCCGTGAAATATAAATGTTACATATTTTCAGCAATACATTACCCAAGATATTGGTTCAATATGGGGATTTGTACAAAGTAAAACCCCACATCGATGCTTTGCTAGGTTTGGAAAGATACAAGAAATGTCTTAAAAGGGTAATCCAAAAGCGAAAGTGGACCTGGAATCACAAACTTTTTGGGATGCATACATACAATATCGACAGATGGATCACTTGCTTTTGGGATATTCTTCGGATGTCCAACATGGATTACCAGATCACCGCGATGATCTTGACGATTTTGAAAATACTTTCCACGGCCAGTGCGTATCTCTAAGTGGATGGCAATAAATGCATGCGTATCGTCATATGGGGTAAATGTTTTTGGGATTTCGAGCATGAGTTACGACAGCATCGCGATGATCTTTGTAAAGGGCATTCTTGAAGATCTAGTAATGTACTATCAGTGCATGTATATTTGTCATTATGGGACATTTTACCAGCAGCCTGGATATCGACAGGCGAGCAACATCATTCTGGGAAATTACTTGGATATAAATATGAGTCACATGGTGATCTAGTTGATCTTCTGTGTTCCACTCAGCATATCTCTTCTTCACCACGTGTGGGTTTTGATTTCTCAGTGCTCTCCCTGCAAGCCTTAGTTGCGGGGCTGACGATGATGTGCGATGAGATCGTGCAAGGTCACGACTCACGGCAGATGTAATAGCGACGTCGCTTTATCTGCCGCAGGACTGTGTCCCAAAGCTTGTAGATTACTGTAGTCGTCATCAGGAATCTGGTCAAACAATGTGCGATGTCGGCCTTACTTTCATAGTACTGTATCTGTTGGAGCATGATGAAATTATTGTCCTCGATATACTGGTAGAAAGCTCTTTTACTAAACTATCCTAATTCTCGTCTGCTTCTTTTCAAGTGACGTTGTCGGTACTTGGAGTAGTTAGCATCACATGTATTGCATAAACTCGGCTCTCATAGATCCAGGCGGCGTTCACATGCCATCCTATATATCAAGGGAAATCTGTCTAGATAAATATAGCCGTATGAATGAATTCATCACTGTGTCAAATTTCAACTTACATTCTTCAATGGTCACACAACACACCATGTCTATTCGTTTCATTTGTAGGTGCTCTATTTACATATCATGAAAGGGAGTTTTCTACGTTGCAATCTATTTTCATTTCGATATCCTAGTCAATTCAATTCACATAATTATTAGACCTCGCAACTTTCCATGTCACTAGTGTAGCTAATCGTTCTTTTTCGGTCATATTATTCTCTAGACATTACAAATATCTTGCCTGTTGTCTTCCAAGGGAACTTTCAAATACACCATTCAGCTTCTTCGTTAAGTCACCCACTGAGAACTTGATCCTGCCAGACTACATACGTACTATGTTAGCCTTTACCACTATGCTGGTTTACAACAATCTCTATATTGGCTCGGGAGAACATTTCGGCCAGCGCGGCCGCCGTAGCTAATAGCCTCGCTGTCGCAATTATAGTATGTCCTCAATATCTATCCACTCTTACTGGCTACTCTTCTAATATCATGCATCAATAAACACTATATACTGAACGATCACTATTGATTGATGTGACCGCAGCACTGTATTGACCGATGAATCACCTGGTCACCACCTACGTAGTGATATCAACACAAAGAGTTCTGGCAGGAATAACGCAGGAAAACAAAATCGTAAATAATTCCCAAGTCTATATGCTAACGCCCTGACTCCATAACAATCAGGAAATAACAAACTCTCTCTTGCCTATTGGCCCATATTCTTCATCAAGTAAATGCGAGTCAATCTCTTATATTCTTCTTTGGCTTTCTCCCTGTCGGCCATGTCTTTAACTTGATGCTCACACCATTTAAGAACCCTCTCATCCGACCACCACCCCAACGGCAATCCATTCTGCTTTCTGAATCCTTGTTCTCGCCAAATTGGTGTAGAATCTTTTGTATGCCAGAGCCAAGGAGACATTGGAGTGTATCTGAATGCTACCTCGTTGCGGACCCATTCCTTGTGCCTTTCGCAACCCCACATCTTTTCGTTCTCCTTGCGCTTTGCTTCTTCCTTTCTTCGGCGCTCTTCTTCTGCCTTCTTCCGAGCCTCTGTTTTCGCTTCTGCTTCTATCTGCGCTTTGGATTTGATTTTAGGTCCTGTATTGCCAGTACTATGTTTTTTGGTTTGGATTCTAGATCCACCTGAAGATACATGGTGCTTGTGATCTGAAGGCATTTCGGTATTTTCGGAGATTGAAGTCGAGTTGCTGTTTTTAAGAATTGGTAATCGAATGAGGTTCAAGCTCAGAAGTGTATAGATGAAGGGATGAAAATTGTCGGTGTGGGAAAGGGATAGAAATGGCAAGAATGATTGATTTGCTCGGTAGAGATGTTTATGTGTGAATGAATCACCGGATGAGGTAATTGTGTATGAATTGTTTGAAGGAAGCGACTGAGGACAAGGTTAAAGCCGATGATCGATGGTAGGTTCGGAGGAAGTAGTGGAGGATATCTTCGAACAAGGAAACTGAGAATAGGAATGGAGGAGATGATATTTGAAGGAGATAATTGTAAATAAAGTGTTCAAACGCGATGAGTATGAATGGGATGAACAAAATGAATGCCTACAGATAGAAATGAACAGTATTTGAGGAAAAAGAGCAATAACATGTTGGTACAGGCCTTCAGCCCACCCAACAACTCAGCCTGCTGACGGCGCTTCCTGATATCAACTGATATAAGCAATCCAACCAGAGAACTCAAGAATCGTCAGCAAGTTAGCGACGAATTCTAAGCATTTTGTTGGTAGGTCTAGATGCAGGTTGATCTAGCCTTCAATCCATCCAAGAACTCAGCCTGCTGACGGCGCTTCCTGATATCGACTAAGCAATCCAGTTAAAGAACTCAAGAATCATTAGCAAGGTCTAGTTGAACTGGAATGGGAAGTCTTATAGTATTATTTTCTCGAAAGAAAATATATGGTCTAAAAGGGTAAGCACTTTTGAATAGAGAATAATATTAATTAGACACAGAATAATGTGGGGGCGGGGTAACTTTATTACAGTACTCTCGGTACAGCAGCACCACTGCACCAGTACTTTCCCATATTTTGTAGAGTATATAACAACCGTTCCAATGCGTGATATATATCTTCTTTTCCAGACAGTAGGTATTAAAATTGATAAATCAACTCAATTACATCTCATCTCTAGCTAGTATGTATGTGCTCCGAATATATGCACTTTCACATTTGAGAGGACCAAGAGGATTGAAAACAAAAACTCAGTATTCAATTTCAATCAACTAACACCTAACTCCAAAATTGAGCAAAGTCTAATCAAACCAACTTCCTGATTTTGCCGGGAATTCATAACAATCCTCTTTAATAGAGGATCTGTAATGACCAAGATATCTCTTCATATCTTTCTTCAATTGACTTTTATACTTTGATGAACCATCTGGATACTTTTTAATCAATTCATCATGACACCATACATGAATTTGCTGTTTTGTCCAGTTCCAACCAGGGCGTGCCTCATCCAATCTCCTCACTTGCTCCTCATCTATCTTTGTCTTCATCTTGTCAACGTCAGACTCAGAGGGCTTGCCATGTAGTCTGGCACGCGCTTCCTTGTCCTTCCATTGTTGCCACTGGACTGCCGCCGTCTTGAATATTGGGTCTTTAATAGCATTTGTTTCTTTTGCAGCCTTTGCAGCCTCCTTTTTTGCAGCGTTGTCGGCTTTTACGGCCTCTATAGCTTCTTGAATCTGTTCATCCGTTATAACATGCCGCCGAGTTGCGCTTGTTCCATAACCCTGTGTTTTGCGGCTGTGTCTCTCGGGTTTGGTGTTGCGAGAAGAAGACATTTTGCGTATGTTTTGCAAGAAGTAGGATGGTTTTGTTGTTTGTGAGGAGGTTTGTTGCAAGGGAATCGTGGGAAAGTGGAGGATCAGATGTAGATACTCGAATGCTAGTCCAAGGAACTTCGGGATGGCTCAAGGAGAGTATATGGCAAAGATAGTAGAGATATCTGGGAACAGGATGTTGGAAAGATATGTTTGTGGATACTAGCAGATTGATAGAGGATATGGTTTTAGATAGGATGTGAGGAGAAGATAATTGCAGATAAGGTGTGTAAGTTCTATTGCTATTA
>JWJA01000881.1:0-12248 GCA_000812885.1 Lanzia echinophila
AGGAGAGGAGTTGAAGTTACTATGAACGTAATGTAAATATTTTCATTACTTCCCCTCCCTAAATACCCCTACCCTTCTCCTCTCTATCTCATCTCTTAAATACCCCGCTGCCACTTCCGCCTCTTGAATATATTTTCCTTTTCCAACTCCCACCCTAACTTCTCTCGCTACCCCCTATAATAGTAGTAAACTCATCCCTAAAGAAACTATCATAGTAGATATCAAAAATATTATTATTTCTTATAAATTAATAAAAAACTTTGAAGATAAATAACTTCTTATATTAACACTTTTAATTTTCGGTTCAAGTGGATTATAGTATGAAACCTCTGTATCACCTCTCAGACTAAAGTGAACTTCAACATCTAGAGACTTGTTCCCCCTCAATTCCCTGTGAGACCCTCTACTATATTCAAATCATTATTATCATCTCTACATCCACCTTTTTTTGATCTTCAAGTCACTCCTATGAATTCAGCATCGGCATCACCACTTCCCCCATCTCCTCCTTCTTCTTCTCATCCTTCTCGCACTTATACACCTATACATTATATTAAATCATTATCAAATCTCCACCTTATCCTATCTCCAACTCAATTCAATCAATCAATCCATCGCCACCACCACTACAAACTCCCAGTCTTCTGGTCTCAACGATCTCCCCTTCTCCACATATATATTTCATATCTTCTTCTTCACACAGACTTTATATAGATTCACATACAACATCACTGCTGGTTCAGTACTACAGTATGGTCAGTTCGGGCATATCGAACAGTACCTCACCGCCGACTACTCTAGTGTATTCTCAATATCTATTCACCCACCTTAGCTGGCAGACCTCCTAATATTATACACCAACAACAATATTACAATTAAACGATCACTTATGATTAAGGTGACAACAGTATTGTATTGAGATCAATTCATCACCAACCCATGATGATGCCAACGCACCTTCATCCTTTCATATCAACTACCTACCCCATCGAACTGCATAGACCATCCACAAACCTCTCAACCTCAAAGAACACTCCCAACCCAACACAACCTCCTCAATCACATCTCCTATGTAGCTTGTGTAGCTTGCGCAGCCTTCAACTCCTCATCTTCCTTATCACCCATTTCCATCTGAAGCTTCAAAGTATTCTTAACCGCCCTTCTCTCCTTCATTCTCTCATGCCAAGCCTTAACACGTGGATAAGGTTCCCAAGCATCCGTACCCTCCGCAGCTTGAATAGTGTACGACAAAGTATTATTCCACATGAAGAAAGACAGGTCTGCATACGTGCATTTATCACCAACAAGCCAGGTCTTGTTCTCGAGAACTGTGTTTAGAACTCCGAGGATACGGGCTACTTGTGCGTTGTACCGCTCGATTGCGGCGGGGATTGCGGGGTGTTGGAAGAGATTGAACCTTGATTGGTGGAGGAATATTAGATGGTATTCTTTTGGGATATTGAGAAGATGGATAAGATAAAAAGTTTACTTACCAGCCTGCCTGCCCAAAAAATGGTCCCTGCTGTGCCATCTGGAACATCAACCAAGTATTCAACTCTGATTTCTCCTTCAGAGACGTGTAGGTAAGTGTCTTATCGGTATCATACTGATCAATGAGGTACAGAATAATAGATCCCGATTCCCAAAGTGTGATGTCGGTGTTGGGATCATAGATTGCTTCTTCAATCAGTATACAAATGTATCATGAGAAGGATTCCATGATTTCATACCGGGTACCTTGCCACATGGATTGATCTTTTTGTAGTCATCGCTCATGATCTCGGGCCATGACATGAGTTTCACCTCGAATGGTATGCTGAGCTCGTTTAGAATGAGGATGGGCTGGTTGATGTTTAGTCTTTTGAAATGGATAGCAATTGGAATGGATTACTTTGTATGGATTGGGGCTCTTGGCTATTCAACTGTTAGTGCTGGAAGCAAATCATTTGGAATCAATAAGACTTACCCGCAATCCAGATCTTGATAGGCTTGAGGGAAGTATCTGATGCCGCCATTTTTGAGGAGAAAAGAGTTAGTGTTAAGATAGTGGTTGATGTTAGATGATACTAGGGGCATATGCCGTGTATTTCTAAATAGGTAGTTGAAGAAGTTATTTGCAAGATAAGATGTAGGAAAAGGAAGATATGGGAAGGCAGGACTCCCAAGTATTTCCCCTTATTCAATTACCTTATTTTCCTTTCGCTTTTTCTATTAATAGTAGTTTGCTGCATATACGACTTTTCACTCAAAAGTTATTCATTTCTTAGCTTGTGGATACGGTTGGTGGCTGCCTATCTTTGGAGATGTATGCAAGTTGGTGGTACAGTAACAGGCGACTTCCATAAAACCACAACAACAGTCACCGCCACCACCATCCCTATTACTTTTCTTTCCCACCCTTCAGTGAAACTATAGCATAACAGCTCCCATGCTAACTGCCATCCACTCATGCAAGCTCTCGTCTCGTCTCATATCAAGAGATCGCATCTACCCCAAGGCGCAGTAGTACTGAGCCAACCGTACGATAGACATGCTATCACCAAAGTGGAGATTTCCCACCAGAATGACCCATGTCCAAGTACCAACAGTTTGGTTCCTTGGATTCGTGGCATTCGGTGTTGTCTTAACGGGCATCGTCAATTTACCATTCCAAATGTTTGTTTGTTAGTGAATAGAGTGCAAGGTCGCTTGATTGGGTGAATAAAGACAGAAAAGAATACACGTACGCTTGGGAGAAAATACCTTGGGATACCGAGTACTTTCTGCTTCCTTTTTACTCTCCTAGTCCATCTAATCTCCTTTCACAATACTGGGTATCCATTCAATCCAAAAACCATGCCTCGCATTCTCGATCTCCTCAAGCTTCTCTTAACCCTCACTCACCATTTCTCAATATCAAGGGCCCAATCAATCCCAAACAGCACCTACATTTCCTCCAAAATGCGCGACTTCTTTGGTTTCATGACGTTCGCGCAATTCCCTTTCTATAGTCTTCAATCCTCATCCTCCACACCTCAAAACAGCAGCATCCTCAGCACCTCCAGTTTTTCCTCGCCCGCACTTTCCTTTTCTGCATCCAAACAGGCAATATGTGTTGAGGGCTATCTGCAAGTCCCCGTCAAATCCACAAACATAGAAATTCTCTACTCCGGCCCCGAGAACAATTTCGACTTGACTTCTCTCCTTCTCAATCTATTTGCATTGGATAGCACCGCAGCTGCACAACTCGTTGGAGGCACCACAGCTATTTCCGAAACTTATACCATCTTCTCCAAGCTTTGCGTGCCCACAAATGCTACAGTAGGAAGTGTCAAGACGGTTCAATTCCTCACTCATGGAGGGACAACCTCCAATACATATTGGGATTTTGCCCCAAACTACAGTTTTGTGGATGCCTCAGCCGCCAGGGGCTACGCGACTTTCTCGTACGACCGACTTGGGACGGGGGCATCTCAACATCCAGATCCCATTCAGACGGTTCAGTTGAGCACTCAAGTGCAGCTTGCTCATACCATTATCTCGGGTTTGAAAGCTGGGAGCTTTGGGGACCTCGCTTTTCAATCGGTCATTGGAGTCGGTCATTCGTTGGGTTCGGCTATCACTCAGAGTATCGCTGCCAACTTTCCCGATGATTTTGAAGCACTTCTACTTACTGGTCACTCGGGCTTCCAGGGAGGAGTACCGATTGGTATTGCGTCGCAAGCTTCGCAAATTGCTAATACCATTCCTTTGCCGCAATTTAAGGGCCTTCAAAATGGTTATATTACAGAAGCAAGTCTTCCTCAAGCTGTGCAATTTGCATTTTTCTACTATCCCTATTTCGATCAAAGTAGTAAGTACATACAAAATACATTCCTCCTTCCCTCCCTTAGCATCCTCAATATAAATATAAAACTAAACCACCATTTCCCAGTCCTTCAACAACAATTAAACACCCGACAAACGAACGCACTGGGAGAATCCTTCACTCTAGGCTCAGCATACGTCCCCGCCACTGCGTATACGAATCCCGTTATGATACTCAACGGCAACGAGGATTGGTTTTATTGTCAGGGGAATTGTGATGCTCAGAATATTACATCAACTTTTCTACCAATTTTCTTTCCTAATGCATCGCCGAAATCAAAGACGTACACGATTGCAAATACCGGTCATAATGTTAATCTGCATCATAGTGCATCTGAAGCTTTTGGAATCTTGCTGGATTTTTTGAAAGATGTTGAATAGGTAACTTGTTGAGAAGGATGGATAATCTGGTATCGCCAGTGGGAGACTCTAGTTTGCGGCTCTTTTTGAGGATGGAATGGGATTGGATGGGGTTGAAGGGGGTAATGTGTGTGGCTAAGGTGATTGCATTAATCTATCATAGCTCTGGTTAAGATGTCTATATCCATATATCCCCGCTTGTATGCAGCTAATCGTGCAACATCTAACTATTTAATTCCAACCAAGGGGGCAATATCATACTAGAAACTATTCGAGGATTGCATCCGTATAAGGCAATATCTTCATCAAACCCTCTCCCGCTCCCCCTGCTCACACACCCAAATTTCCAAAACAAACCCCACTATTCTTTTGAGAAATACCCGTAATTCTCTGTCAAAACAAATAGGTCTTGGGGGCGTGTGGTACTACTATATCATTAGTGATATTTTACAACCTATATTTGGGGGATCACTGCGCTTTCACTATTATGTGCACAGTAGTTTGGGGAGGGGAGGGGAGGGGATCTTCACTTCAGAATAAGATAAGTTCGTTGATGACGCCCCGGCTGAGCCGGTATCTATTTACGCCTCCAAAAGTCCTGCTTGCACACACGCCATTCCACACATTTCAACAAGTCACATCACACGACCATCATGCACACACCATTTATGAATACCAATATTTACTTATTTCATTTCATTTCACTACATCAGCATCATGTAACATCCACAGGTACATCGGACATCCACATATATGCTCTGCTCCACATCCAAACTCGCACAACCTACCACAAACATCAACCCAATAATCAATTAAACCACCTATTTAAAATAGATAAGTAGCCAACCAATCATTCAATCATTCAACCATTCATTCAAACCACCTATCCAGCCAGCATATTACCTTCCTTCCTCTCTTCCTTCCTCTCCTCTCTCCATCCATATCCCTCCCATCTATGCATTCAACACCTCCCCTTCCTCCCCTCACCCCTTTCACCACTCATGTTCCATTCCATTCCAAATTCCTAAAGTATAGACTTCATCCAGCTCGATAAAATCAAAGCAATTAATCCCACTTCCTCACTCATGATTATCATCCGCCCTCTCCCCCGCTCACATCTTGTAATTTTCTAATCGTATTAAAACCAAATCCAGCCAAACGAAGCAGAATCAAATAACCAGGTATCCGCATACACCAAAACACCCTCCCCTTTCCTCCCTTCCCATCCTGTAATTACCGCACGAAAATCAGACCCCTTAAAACACACAACCAAACCAAACCAAACGCCTCTCCTCTTATTCAAAGCAAGCAATCATGTAAATGTGTATCTAAACCAACCCTCAAAGCAAGCCATTAGTATGTATTCAAGTATCAAGCCCATTCTTAATTGATAGAACCATAAGCTTTAAACTCAAACCCATTCGTAATTATATCAGCCCCCTTCTTGGCAAACTCCTTTCCGGCACTCCTCGATTTCCCCTTTCCGTTTCCACCACCTCCAACACTACCCTGTGAGCTTTTTTGTTCTGCTCCCTTTCCTTTTCCCTTGGCAGCACCATTCACAGAAGTCTGGGATTGTGATACTTGACTCTGAAGACCATAAACTTGCGACATGAGTGAATTTCGTATCCTATTCATTTCATCCTCCGACTCATCGCCCGAACTAGAATTAGAGTCGCTGTCATCAGCTTTCGTAGGTTTCCTTGCCGCCGAATTTGCATTTCCGTTTACTCGGCCTAGAACTTGGCTCGTTGCGGGTATCTCTTGTTCCTCATCCGAATCACTGTCGTCGGAAGATTCTTCTTCGGAATCCGAACCAGAAAGATTATTTTTCAAAAATTGAGACGATAATTGCGGTTTCGGTATTTTCGTGTTTGTCTGCGTCTTATTTGATAGCTTGGAAATGGCATGTTGTTGCGAGTTGAGTGAAGTTAAACTGGCCCCAAATTTAAGAGGTGGTCGAGCCCTGGGGGTTATGGGAGGAAGAGGTGTAGAGAATGCTCCAGGGCCTTCGAACATGTCAGACGTTAGTTGTTGATCAACTTCGTTTTGGATGTTCGATTCATCATCGCTGGATAGCTTACGTTGGATTCCATTCTCCGTAGATACTCTATCCCTGTGATTGTGACGAGGTAATTCTGGACTTGAAGGTTGTCTGACAGTAGGGACTCCACCATCATCTTCGTCTTCATCGCTCTCCTCCTTGTCTGAAGCATCGTTAATCCCGGTTTTGGTGATATCTGGCTTGGCTGCAGTGTCGGGTTCTTCGTCGGAATCCTCTTCTGGCTCGTCCTCTTTAGAAGATTCCGAATCACTTGAACTTGAAGGCGAATCTTGCTCATTTCGACGAGCAGAGGCACGGCGTTCATCACCAGATGGGGCATTGGAATGAAAAATGACAGGAGATCGACTTTCTCGAGAAGATGGGTGGTTGCTGGCCATTTCAACGTCTTCATCTACATCAATTGCAGGCTGTTTTGTCAAATCAGATCGTGACAGTGAAGGGCTCTTCGACTTTGTCGGCATTGGCCGTGCATCATCTTCGGAATCGGAGGTATCTTTAGACGCCTGGGCCGAAGTAGGTTTTACGGGCGATTTGGTAGTTCTAGAATTTAGACTGACGGGCACATCATCTTCGGAATCAGAACTGTCTTCGGATACCTCAGCTGAAGCAGGCTTTACCGCCTTCTTAGGACTGGGTTTGACAGGTTTGACATCTTCAGACATCGCAGTTGAGACATCCTTGACGAGCGAATTCGCCTTTTTAGTATTGGGCTTAGGGGTATCGTCCTCATCCTCGTCTTCGTCCTCTGAGCTTTCTTCGGATGTTTCAGCTGTAGCGGGCTTTACTAGCGACTTGGATTTTTCTAGAACACAATTAATCTCTTGCACATTGATACCATATTTTGACTTCCAATAATAGGGTAGGGGAGTAATTGAAATGTTATTTCCTATTGAGTTCCACATACCTTTAGTCATCTTTGTGCTTTCTGGCGTGATGTTAAATTTCGGGGCAGCTTTGGCTCCCGAGAGATTCCTTGCGATTGCCGCTGGTATCGGCTTTGGAGTAGGAGCGCGCGATGAGGATAATTTAGATTGAGCTTGCACCATGGGGGATTGATTCGTGAGTGAAAGTTTCGATGGTTGTGTCTTCGGCGCAGGTCTTTTGAATGTCTTAGGCAACGGTATCGGCGTCTGACTGGAACTAGGTTTAGTCGCGGAGTCGTTAGACACAGGAGTCTGATTTTTAATTTGTGCCCTTGATGGAGTGATTGTATCATTTACGTTGAATGAGACACGCCTTGGGGTCTTTGGGGGTAATGGCATCTGAGCCTCGAGACTAACATCGACGGAAGACGCTTCTGGAGATGAACTTGGCGCAATTGCTGAAGAAACAGATCTCCTCAATGCCGACTTCCTACCAAGTGGAATGTGTGGAGTTGATGATTGAGGCGGGCGAATAATAGCGCTTGGTGTCGTCCTTGGGCTAACTTTCGGAGTGCCATTCGGTGTTGAGTGCCCCACAGTCTTTACCGCCTTTGCAGCAGCAGCATTAGCTTTATCTTCAGCCTCTTTGCGAAGCCGCTCGCGCTCCTCCTCCCTTGGCTTCTGAGCTTCGGCTTCCTCTTTTTCCTTTCTAGCAGCCTCGCGACGTTTTTCTTCCGCCTTTCGTTCTTCCTCTTTCTCCTTACGTAGTCGCTCCGCTTTAGCCTCCACTGCCTGTCTTTCAGCTTCGCGACGACGTTCTTCGGCTGCTTTTGCGGCTGCGGCTCGAGCTTCGTTTGCTTCCTCCTTCAACTTCTCTCGGCGCAATTGCTCCTCTCGTTCTCGTTCTCTACTCCTTGGCGTAAGCGGTAACTCGCCAGAGGCGGAAGTAGGTTCGAGTGGTGCCAATGGGCGCCTAGGAGGCGTGTTGATCTTGGCAGCCATGTCGAGACCAGGCAACCCTGCTCGTGGGCTTGCCTTTAACCTGAGGGTTCCTGGTGTCCGAGTTACTACAGGCGCCTCCTCGACACCTGTCTCAAAATCATCATACACACTGGACTGATTATGTGGGCGTGTACCTCGAGGTGTGTTCCCATTCGTGCGGTAACGTCTCGGATCCGATAGTTTTCGTTTACTTGTGGCGCTCGACTCGTTGCGATCAGGTAATTTTGGCTCTCCTAACAATGGACTGGTCGCCCTAGTCGACACAGAAACCGCTCTATCAGAAGCCCTTTGTGTATGATAACTCGCGCTTCTTGCTCCGGTGCCATTCGGTAAGATGGCTTGGGTCCGTGGCGGGGCCTCTTCGAATGGACTTATGAGTGCTCTTTGCGCTTGGCCCGATGGGTATTGGAAAGCTTCAGTGGTAGTCTTCGAAAGAAAATTAGTCAACATATGGCTCCGATGTGATGCTCTGTGCAGGTCTGGCGACAGGGAGGGGGAAGGTGTCTCGGAAACAGTGGGAGAGTCCTCTCTTACCACTTCAAAATTGTCCTCATCCTCTTCCTTATCCTCATGAATTGGAACCAAGTCGGTACTTTGTTGCGAATCTGGTATAACTTGCGATCCAATGCGCTCATCGATATCTTGAAATATTCTGCCATTTCGTGGGTCTGTCTCGCGCGAAGGAAGTGGATGATCTGGGTCTACCATGGTCATTCTCTGGCGCTTTTGCGGATTCCAAAAATCTCTATCATTCCCATTTAGTTGACCTCTATCTCTTTTCTGGCTAAGGACGCTTGGTGGATCGAATCGCAAAGCTGAGGTTGGTGGAAGTGAGTCTCTAACGCTGGGTTTGGCGGGGGCCTGGACAATTCGAATGGTAGACATATTAGGGAATAATGGACCGACGATATCATTTTGTGTAACATCGAATAACTCATCGTCCATGCACTTTCTAATTGAGAGTGGTCTGCATGATATATAAGTTAGCCAATTTTCATGCGGAATCAAAGATCTGTCGGCGCATTTAAGAAAAGTGAGTAAATCCTTACGATCCATAATTTATTTCGTGAATCCTCGAAGCTTCTGTGCAGAATTCTCTAATAGTAATATCTGGTGAGGTAACGACTCGAAAGCAACGTATTGGTCGAGCAGTTTCATCTGCAGCGCCAGGTGCGAACAGCTTCACTCTTAGAGAAAAGCCAGGAATGGCTGGAGGGCCCATGAGATTACCTGCCATTGCCATTATAGTTTGATCAATTTGAAAATTATGAAACAAATAAAATGCGCCGACATGCACAAAAAAAGCGATTGAAATAATAGAGGGGAAAGCATTAGAATTCAGCAAGAAATATAAAATATAAATTGCTTTTTTTTTTCTAATAGTGGAGTAATAGTTTAAAGTCGCGTGAAAACGCGCGAAAGAAAGAACTTTAGATGGTGTTTGGTGTTCTAAAACCGTGGATTTACTACTGGGGAATTCTTATCATATACAACTTCTATATGATATTTCTCTCATCTCTATTAATTCTATCACAATTCACTTTCAAAAGTGAATTTAAAGGTGATATAATATTTGCCTTCTTTTTTTTTGCTTTTGCTATTGCTTCAGCCAAAATTTCCATCACTTTATTTTGTCACTTTTGTACACGCTACCCAAGTAGCTATCCGGCTTATGACAAGGATTAAGCTCGGGATTGAGCCCCGGATTCTACCCGTTTGTACCTTTTTGCTTCTCATAAATATCGGCAGATTTTGGAATAGAGTATCCGAAAGGTATCTTGACACAGAGAAGCAAGTCGGCGTTAACCTGCTCTATCTATGTTCCAATGTAATAGCATCATCAAGCATATTTTGTCATAAAGTCGTTTTTTATTCATTAACTATGTACTTTTCTTCGCTCAAACTGATCACGCGAGTATTCCATATCCCTTATCCCTTAATCCCTTCCAAAGTTTCCCTCCCTTATAATTGCAAGTACATCATCACTCATATCCAACATTTTTGCGTTCCTTGACGCCATGTATATATCATATCAGTTGCCTTCCGCAAACCTCTTTTGTTTCCATTCACTTCAACGACGTCCCCCATACCTCTCTTGGTCCCTCTCTTGACGTCATATGGCTTCAACTCCATATAATCACATACCAAGCTTCGTACCCGTTCGACCGAAGCTGGTTTATCGCATCTTCTCCGCACCACTCAACTCACATCTATTCTTCAATCAAGACCACCTCTGCCATGCCTTGTGACCCATGAAAACCATGAACCATCCAAGACCACCCATCAAGAAAACCATTCCAGCTAAGACCCATTGTCTAACTCTGAAAGCATCCGTTACCTCCATCTTCATCATATGTCTTTGTTTGGTATGCCAATGCCATGGTTCAGATTCTTTTGTCTTTTCAATCTTTGGTTGTGGTTCTCTGTATGGAGATCTGATATATGTATAAGGCTGAGGTTTGAAGAAGAGATTGTGTACGAAGGCTCGAACACGACCGAATAATGTATTAGGCGGTGTGTAGGGTGAAGAGTGTTGATGGTATCGTAGTGAGCTATTGTGGCTATCGATGAGGAAGAGGGAGATGAGGAATGAGATGAAAGTAATGGGTGTAACCAAGAACTAATAATCATGTTAGAACTTGTTGTCTGTAGGTTTAACATTGTGTGCATACCCTCTCGACAACACTTGCCTCAGGGGCTTCAGGAATCTCTTCCATTATTGGAGATCGATATACAGGAGGTGAGGGTGATTGAGCTGGAGTTCGACGTGGTGGTAAAGCTAATGTCGCCATTTTGCAATTGTGATTTATATATTATACTTTTCTGGTTGAGATTGAAGCTGCAGATTAAACTGATGAATAGGATGATGGAATGTACATTGTTTTATTTAAGTATTCTGGAAAAGAAGTAGAAGATTTTTTGACCGTTGTGTGCTTGGAAGTTCGCCAAAAGGCATATGCAGGATGCATGTGCAGTCGGACAAAGCAAAGCGGGTCGGACAACACAACACCGGCGCGCATTTCTTTTTGTGGCTTTGTGGGGTGACGTTTTTCTTCTTGTCGGTGTGCGGGCAGTGCTTTCATAAAAATACTCTTTTTTTGACGATATCAAGTACGAGTACGCCGAGTACGATAATGTCCGAACTTTATACTTAGCAAAATACTAATAATATGAAGTCCCGAGTACTTTTAGTCTAGAGAATAAATAGGATGAAGTTTTCTTCACGGGTTACTTGACTTGAAATGATTGATGTAGATATAAAGTGGTGGTCTAAGTAAATGTCAGGTCAGGTATTCATTGATCATCACCTGGGCAGTTAAGTGAGTTGTTAATGAAGTCCAACACATGAAAAAATGTAGGACCCCTCAAAATATGTACCAATAACAATGGGACCTTGATCAGCAACAGGGAAAAAATTGTTTGATCAGTCGTTTGGAAGTATCAATATATATACTCAAGTATGTATTTGATTGGAATGTAAGTAAGCAAAACTGCATCGTACCTGGCAGGAACTTTGATCATATTTCCTGTTCATCAGATATATTATAGAAGTTATCTTCATGGTCCAATACCACGTGTGTGGGTGCGTTTGCATAGAGTTTGCAGCTGAATCCATACCAACCTATCATAATTGAAAACGGTAGCTATCGGTAATATCGGCAACATCGGTCTTTTCGGGTCCGGGCGGTGATTGCCAAGTACTAGTATCATCATATACTCGGTACATACCTATGTAATCTTCTGTGGCAAAGCAAAGTCAAAGTAGTTATCGAGGAGTTTGGGTTTCCGCCGTTTACAATCCTAGTGACAAGTGTAGGATGAAAACATTCCCTCCGCCGTCTGTTTTGTCTTCGGTTGTTACTCGTAATTGCAGAGCATTCCCAATTAGGCAATTCCTCTATTGAGTGAAGACTCTCACACGATGGATTCCGCAAACGGCAACGAAGATGTTGAGAACATCACAAGTGAGCGAAAGCGATGTAAAAGTAAAGTAATAAAATAGTATATATAATTTAATATAAAAAATATTATATAAATTAAAATTTAAATTATTATTTATATATAATTTATTTATATAAATAATTATAATTTAAAATTTATAATTAATATCA
>JWJA01000903.1:0-10537 GCA_000812885.1 Lanzia echinophila
AAGAATGAATTCAAGGGTTCCTTTATTGTAAGTCTTCATTTGTGATGAATTCGTACCCCCTTTCTTTGTCACTAAAGTAGATGACCTAATTTATTCTGTAATTATTCTCTAACTTCCACCAGTCTACTATTCCTCAGTCAAGGCACGATTAGCTGAACAGTCGTTTTTTGTCGTTTGGGCTGCTTAATCAATATGGCACCATTAACTGACAGAGATAAAAGAGGTTCCGAGGGTCTCGTCATTGAATATATTCGCGCCGTGGCTGGGGAAGATATAACCATACGCAGAAATCCATATCGTGAAGATACCGGACTAACTATCCGAAACATTAACATCGAGGGTTTGCTCGGCGGCGGTGCAAGTGGCTCAGTTTATCAAATTCGCAACGCAGATACAGGGAAGGCATATGCTCTAAAACTGCAAGCTGCACAAGATTTGGACACCAAAACGGTGGACGTCGATCAAGACGAACTCGCTAAAACACCAACACTGACTGCTAGTAGCGAAGCAACCATCCATAGTGGGAGCGAAATATATCGACGAAGTCTTACAGCCAAGCGCTTCCTTGAAACCAGAGCCTACCTCCGCTATATCAAGGGCGGGCATCCCAATGTCACAAATCTAGAGGCATATTTCGAATACCAAGTTGGAGACAACGTGAAATTTGCGCATTTCTTCGAACTTTGTGATGGGGGCTCGCTTGAAGGCTTGTTAGAGGCATATAGAGTGGACAGATCAAGAGGCATCAAGACAATTAAAGGAGGACCAGATGGCGATTGGTTGACACCGATAAGCCTCTCGCGCCCCCCGGAAGCGTTCATAGTAAGCATACTCGTTGCATTTTATCATTCCCAAACTTAATCCACGCTACATGTTTCGCACTTTTCTCAGTATAGAACTCGCTCCGCGATCAATGCCTCAATATTCAACATTTATTTAATAGAATTATGCTTGGATATTCAATTTATTCAATATAAAAGTCTCTTGCCTAGATGTTTGATTTATCGAGACGAGTTGAGACTTTGAGAGTGATTAATGAATTCTTGTACTCACTAGTGCTCTGTTTCTTTCCCTTCAGCACATCTGCGACATGTCTTTGCTGACTCTGGTGATACAGTGGCATGTGTTTTATCAGCTAATGGATGCGTTGGCGTTCCTTCATAAAGAGCATCCCGATTATGAGCACGACGCGGATTACCAAAAGCGGGCCGTCATTTCCACGGTAGATTTATACCCTCAAAACGTATACCTCAAGTGGGAAAATCCTAACAGCTACCCCACAATCAAACTGGGGGATTTTGGGACGGCGATCTTTATGAGGCCAGGAGGCTATAAGGAGAACGAAATAGGATGGTCGCACGGGCCTTGTCCGGCTCCAGACGAGGGAAACCTGGATGCAAAAATCGATGTCTGGTGTGCTGGTACTATGGTTTACGCGTTGGCGAAATACGATGGTGGTTTTAACAGGTTTCATGTCGGGCCCATGCCAACATTAACCAAGAAAGGCAGGATAAAAAAGGATGGTAGGAAGGATCCCGCGAGGATTAAAGATATTGATCCCCATTTAAGCCAGGAGTTAAACGATGCCATCCACTATTGCCTGACGATGAATCGCGACCAGAGGCCAAGCTCCGGACAGTTATATCGAGATCTCAAGACGCGGTGGGCGAGACATAGAGATAGGCAATTTTACAAAGCACTTCCTGAATTTGTGACGCGCGCGGATACGGTCATGTCATATGAATTCCCAAAGGGTAGGATCGACATATTGAACAAAGGAAAATACGACGAAGAACAAGAAATAGAAAGACAATTAGGAGAAGATGATAATGATGAAGATTTCATGATAAGGGTCTTGGACAGAGGAATGAAGAAAGAGCTGGGAGAAGACCTCTCGGATACAGACAACGATGATGGGATGCAATGGGTATATGACAACCAATTGAAACGACATTCCGGCGAATTTAGAAAATACTACACGCTATCGCAGGCGAAGAAACAGCGGGAAGAAGATGAGGTCGAGAGACAGAGACAAAAAGAGATGAAGCCGATGGAGATAAGAGCCTATATGAGATGGCTTAGAGAAGAACGTCATGAGAGGGATAAGAAATCGGATGTAACGGAGAGTGAAGAGGAACTAATGATTGATCTGGTTGATGAGATATTGCTAAATCCCATTAAGGAAACTTTGAGATTGAATCAGGCGGAGAAAAGAATGAGGTTTCGTGATGGTGAGACGGATGAGGATGTGGATTCGCAAGAGAGTGATCCGGTGGACTCGGACGGCCCAGTCAGCTCAGCCGGCTCGGATGACGAGGATGACGAGGAGTCGAGTTAGTATATATGGCTGAAATCTGCGAAGCTCTGCCGCCTTCTTTCTGCATTGGGAATGTAAATTAATGGTTATGTTAAGATACTTGGTCATACCATATCATATCATATATTCACCCCCCCTCAAAAGACTCGAGGATTTAGCTGCAACTACATAACCAGAACAGAAGCAAGAACGCTATATAATAAACAACTACATATATCCATCTACAAGAATGTAAAACAGCTATCCACATATATATCTATCCAGTCAGCGCATGCGTAACTTCAAGGATATAAATTTGCGTCGAAGATAAAGCCTTCGCTCTGTGAGGGATGAATACCGGTTATATATAGACATCCCCATCACATCACATCACACCACAAGAAAGAAAGAAAGGAGGCGGGGAATGTGAAGACAGGACGAGAAATCATTGTATGTCTATCTATACCACCACGAAGAATTAAAAAAAGCACAATGGATATATTATAATCCATATCCAACCCCATACACAAACCGGCCACGCCAAACCCCTTCTTACCCAAATGGCTCCCCGGAACCACACCCCCCACAACCCAGACCCCTCCTTCCATCACACTCCTCCCCCACTCTCTCCAATCCAACCCCAACACCTCATCTAGCTATTCACATCCCACATCCCATATCCGCACCACGACCATTACAACCATAACTCTCTCTCCTCTCATCCACGAAAATCAATCATCTCATCTTTCCTCAAACACCATATTTACCATTCTACTCCTATCCCCCAGCTTCCCATCCCATCACTCTTTCTATTTGTCCATTACCCCTCTAGACCGCTTTACCTCTTTACCTCTTTACCTCTTATATATCCCTTTCCGGATCTCGATATTCCTCATCGAATTTAGGGTCTATATGAATCCTATATCAATGGCGATGAATAACATACATGCATCTAAAGCACTTCTTAATTATTTTCTTTATTTTCTTCATGTTGCAGGGACTGGGACGCCGTTATGGCGATGGATAACATGCATCTAAAGCACTTCTTAATTATTTTCTTTATTTTCTTCATATTGCAGGGACTAAGACGCCGCTCTGAAGATGTAAGCCGAAATTACAAGCTCGGGAGGATTTGGAGAGATTTTAATGTGTTAAGTGTTTGATGGATGTGGAGGGTGGATGTGGATTTTTTGCGCGCGTGCGGGTTGGGATTTGGGATTTCAGGGTTGAGGAGATTGAGGAGGTTGGTTAGTGTGTGTTATGCGTAAGGTTCCGCGGAAGAAGGAAAAGATTGCGGATAGAACGGAGTCGTTGCGAAGGGGGATTTTGGCGAAGTGAAGCAGGGCAGTAGGTATAAGAGGAGAATGCAAGGGGTGAAGATGAGATGAGATCAGAGAAGGAGATGAGGAGTAGAAGCCGGTGTTGAGGGTGGTGGTTAGGGAGATGGGAATTGAGGATTTGGATATGGGAATCGGATGAGGGGGTTGTAAATGGGTGTGTATTTTGGGCGTTGGACCCAATATTTAGTGATGTGATATGTAGATGAACGGATTGTGGATGGAGAGTTTTAAGAGTGGAATGTATGGGTATGTAAGTGCATAGTGTATAACGAAGTGGAAGGGTATTCTCGAGGAGGATCTCTCGAGTAGTGAGGTGTTGGCTACGCGCCGGGCTGCAACACTTTTCGCCAGGTCACTTTATAATAATTTAGCAACAGCCACAACAATTTCCATAGCGATAAAATGATTTCCTCGGCTGTCTAAAAGTCGACACTGCATTCTATGTTCTGAGAATCATTGAATCCGATCGTTTTCCAATTACCGCGTACTTGCGTACTTACTCTGTAGTATGATGAGTTTAATAGCATATCAACAACGAAAAACCCTTGAGAATTGATTACCCCGCTACAACCCCATCATCTCATGAAAAATGGGCGCCCCTTTCAGCAAAGAAGTCAACGAGGCGATGGATTTGGTTCGACCCACCGTCAAACAAATCAACGAGGCCCTTGACCTCGTTAAACCCACTATTGATCAAATCAAACCCACAATCAACATCCTCGTCATTCTAGTTGTCTACAACACTGTTATTTTGACCATGATACTGTGTGGATTAGTTGCGTTACTTGTGATAGTAAATCCGGATTTGGAAAAGGAGAGGAAGAAGATGGTGACGCCAATGTTGAAGTGGGCGATAGGGTGCGTGGATATATGTTTGTGCTTGCTCGAATTCGCATTCAGAGTTGGCGAAACGCTGTTTGGAGTGGCTGGGTGGTTGGCAGATAGGTTGCTTGCGATGGTGAGGACTGATGAGGAAGGGCCCTCGGGACAAAGATTGGAAAAGGAGAAAGATGGTCAGGATCCAACGAATCCGGAGCGGATGAGTTGGAAGAAGAATGATAAGGATTTAATAGTTCGAGAACAAAAATTTATTGAGGATAGGATGGGGAGAATGGAGAGGGATATGTGGAGGAAGGATGCCCCGGATACATATTAAAGGATCTTTGAGAAGATGAGGAGAGAAGCGAGTTGGGAATGGTGGGGAGAGACTAGAGAAAAGAGGATGAAGAGAAGGAAGGGAAGGGAATGATGAGAGCTAGTATGCGACATCATCTCAAGTCATTCTATGCAGACCCTCGCCGGGTGAAATACATGTAGCGAAAGAGCTCGGAACTTAGCTCTTTCTCTGGAATAAGTTTATAACAACTCATCGAGGCATATGTGTGGTTATAGGTATCCGATAGTCGTTGAGGCATTGCGATCACTATCTTGAGAATAACTGAGCAATTCTCATGGAATGACAAACCATGACTGTCTTGATTGAGTATTATGAATTATAAGTAATCATGCTTTCATGCCAAATGCGAAAAATCCCCTCCTCGGAACATGGTTACAAAGCATGACTGTTATTCGCTCGCAGTACTCGTTGATGAACCAGATTCTCGAATAATATGCATCTCCATGACTAGGTGGTGGGGGAGCTTCTGACTTCGTAGATTCGACTAAGGTCGGTGGGGATCATTGAGATCGAAACAAATCTTTATTCATGTTTCATTAGTCCCTCAAGTGAATGGTTTGGATTTTTGATACGAGAGAACAAAAAAAGAAGCATCCAAAACGGAAATGGTGTACTGACCGCTAGCATGATATCTTCGGCAGCAGCTGAGATGGGACGGGATGGAATGAATCTTGACCGCCTTCCTTTTCCTATACCGATGTTTCTACCATCAGGTATGCTGATGTAGATGGTTGATGAAAACAAACAAAAATAAGTTGTAATAATAGTATTTTGATGATTCAGAAGAATTCCAAAATTAAAGTAGTTGATAAAATAAAGAATTAAGGTGGTAGAAGCTCCTACCATTTGTTCATCTGCCTGATTTCTTAGAGCCCTTCAAATAATCCTTGAATCACATCAGGGCCCAGCGAATAGCTACTAGGTACGTATTTTTACCCCTCCTCCTCATGTACTAGCATCATAAACTCAAATCTGCATCTCTGCTGCAGCAGCAGCATCAAATTTGATATCATAGATTTAATTAATTGCAGATGGAAAAGTGGTATTTACATCTAGAAGTGACTCCGGGTTTTCATCTTTCTACGTCATTTCTCTGCACAACTTAGAATAACCTCACTTCCCACTTGAACATACACAAACACCACCACCTTGGTTCTTATCAATTACCGCCAGTACACAATTATATAGAAAATCAATACCTGGTAGTTAAAATAGTCACTACAAGAAAAAGGATTCTTGGTACTTTCTCATAAAATTTATTATTTAAGCAAAATTGATTCAAAGTTTCGTTCAAAGAGAGTGCACAAGCTTTTCAGGTACAGTACAATATATTCATTAATTCTGTTGGTCCATCTCTTCTCCAAATTCCAGTTCACTACCATCAGTGGTTGGATTAAAATCCTAAAATTGTGCTGAACTTTTAACCAGGTTCCCTAGAGTTTAGGATTCCAGAATTTGCCTTTGGTATCTATCATCAGTTCGATCAAAAAACCCCCCGCCTTTCCTAAAGAATTAAGTGGAATTACATTGTCGTATTCTACCTAGGTACTTTTGTACATCGACGACTTGTTTTTTCGCATATGCCTACCTGCCCAGCCTTACCTTTACTACCTTATTTGCAGTACATATGACGGACCGGTCTTACTACCTCGATTTCTCCTCATTCAACATAAGCATTTACAATTCGAAATAAATCCGTATAATCGATTTCCGTCGCGCGAAAGATATCAAGAACAAAAAAAGGAGAGGTGTGGAGGATCAAGACGCGCTGCCTAGTCAACCTTCGGTCATTCTCGTCGGTTCGTATTTCAGAGAAAGAAATAGCGGGACCAACATCTCCCAATTCCTCTTTTCAACTTTACCAAAATTATTTTAATCGTTTCTACTTCTTCAATCCCAATTCCGAATGGTGAATATTACGCGTATCCATAGCACATATCCAACAATCAGGTTGAATAACTGTCTGCCATCTACTTATCTGTTATACCTTTGGGAATACAAACCACTTTTTCGATCACATTTTGAGCTTCGCAACTGGTCTCGACCGACTTTACCTTCAATATGGTGAAGGCAGATCTTGATCGAGATTATTATGCAGATCTCGAGATTGAGCAGACTGCCACGATCAACGATATTAAGAAGCAATTTAGGAAACTTGGTACAGAAGCCCAAACAAAGCTGGTGCAGCATCCGCATGGCTAACATTTCTCGCAACAGCCCTCTTATACCACCCCGATCGAAATATAGGAAAGGAAAGCGATATTACGGCCAAATTCCAAGCAATTCAGTCTGCGCACGAAATTCTTACCGATCCCAGCGAACGAGCGAGATATGACGAGGCGAGGTCGAGATTCCGATACACATCAGCATCAGCTTTTAGAGCTCATACCAAAGGCAATCCATATTCAAATTATGGTGCAGAATTTCAGCGGCCCCCAAAGCCACCACCTTATCGCGGCGGCAATAAAAATCCTCCACAATCTGCTGGTGCTGCGAGATATTCAAACTTTCATACGCCAAAACAACCGCCTAGCGCAGCGGCACAGGAAGGTGCAGAAGCTAGGAAAAGTACATTTCATGCTTGGGAGAGCATGAAAGGTCATCAAAAGCCAACACCTTCGTCTTCATCTTCATCGAGACCTGGCCCCGGTTCGACATGGTCAACCCCCAAAGCTGTTCCAAAAGAATACACCCCGCAGTCTGGTAGAGAAGAGAGTAATAGTTACAGATATCCACCGCCGCCAAAACCGAAGCCTGGTTATGAAGAGTTTAGGTCCAGCCAAGCATCTGCTAGTGCATCCTTTAGTGATCGAAATCAGAGTACAAGTGGGGCAAGGAGAACGGGCTTCGACCCTAGCAATCCAGGTCTAGATGAACCGGCAGCAGGAAACCGCAACAACTACTTCACATCTAGGTCCAATCGCGATGCGCCCGAACCGCCGCCTAGAGAGGTTCCATCTTACAATGATACACCTCCAGTTAACCGTAGTACGCGCCCTTCGGTCAAAGTAAACGATCCTTTGCGCCAATTTAGAGAGGCGGAAGAGGATGCTTCATTCGAGCCCCGTCTCAGCACACCATATGCCAATGCAGGAGGAGAAAAGTTTGACCCATTCGATATAGCTAATCTTAACAGATCAAAGAGCACCCGAGAAGGTCTTGCTAGGTCTGATTCCAAGAAACATGTCAATAGAGCCGGATCGGATCCTAATCTAGGTTCTCCGCGCGAAAATGGGACCTCCAAACCTCCTCGTGCATCTGCAGTTTCGCCTGACTCATCTTCAGTTTCCGACAACAGCTCAGAAGTCCCGGTTCAATCTCAGCGAACGCGACCATTAGCAAAGCCTAGGAAGGCCCCACCAGCTAGGGAGCAGACAGAGCCAACCGCTCCTACAAGACCACAAAGTGAACGTAAGCCTAGCAATCTATCGAGTTTCCAGAAATGGTTCAGGGAAAATGCCCGTGGAAGTCATCAAATTAACGGTTTGCCTTCAGATGGACCCTCGACCAGTGCAACTAAAGACGCCAGTGC
Source organism: Lanzia echinophila (assembly GCA_000812885.1). NCBI lineage: Eukaryota > Fungi > Ascomycota > Leotiomycetes > Helotiales > Rutstroemiaceae > Lanzia > Lanzia echinophila. Next base: position 8,346 of record JWJA01000903.1, read on the forward strand.
AACTGAAGACGCCAGTGCAACTAAAGATGCCAATTCGACTAACAACGAATCCAAACCAGAACCTTCAATGTATGGCAGATCTCCTACTTATCCCACTCCAGATATCAGGGAGCGAAGTCATCATGTCAAGCGAGCAACAGTGTCTGGCGCTCCTTTACATCATCCTTTGTCTTTCTCTACTCGTGTTCAGAATGCGTATAAAGATAAATATCCAAATTTATTGCAAGCCTCGAGAAATACTTCGACTACGGCGCCTCTTAGTGGAGCATCAACTCGTTCTTTCTCTACTTTCAATTCTAGTCAAGAGGAAGACGCAGACGAAGTACTTACCAGCAGTCCTACTTCAATCCGGAACCTACATCCGTTTGAGGCTGTACAGCATGATCTTGTCGACCAGTTGTTATTCAACAAGCAGCAGGCTGAAAGGTCCAGACGCAAGAGCAAGAGTTTCAGTGATCCGCTCTACCGTGAACCAGGCACACATCCGGTCGACAAACCGTTTAGGTCTGGGATGAGTTCCTCGGCTAAACAACAGGATTTTGTAAATAAGTGTCAACCTGCGTCTTCCTTTACCCCGGCTAAACAGCAGGATTTTGTGAATAAGTGTCAATCTGCGTCTTCTTTTACCCAACCGCGCTTTTCTTCTTTGCTGCAAAAGTTACAGGCTCATGCTAATGGACGTCCCGAAACTAGCTTTTCGTTGAAATTAGACGACGAAACATTCTCCCCTACACAACCAACCGCTTTCCCTCGAGGTAGCGCCGACAATATCAACACAAAATTCTCGTCGGAGGAATGGCATGGAAAATTTGAAGCTGGAGGCGATTTCTTTGTACCTGAGCAAAGGACAAATCAGGTCCCAATTCATTCCAGTTCGCGTGCACAGTCAGGCAGTCGATCGAGAGGTCGTTCCCCAATCAAAGTCCGTCCAGTCGATCCAAAGATTTTCCCTGCTCCAAAGCCCGACACCCCAATCGAGTCTCCGGGTGGTACAAAATTCTCGGCGCAAGAGTGGGACGAAACTTTCAAGCCACAGACCTTCGCCCCGCCTGCATTTTCAACACAGAGTAAACCTGCTGTTCCCTCGAGAGTCGGGTCCAGAAAGACGAGGGCTCAAACCGCCAAACCTACTGCAGGTTCTGCTGCTGTTGTCGTCGATGATGATGAAGACAGCAGTTCTGATGAGAAACCAGTCTTCAAAGGCCGAGCTGGAAGAGTTCCACAAACTCCTGCTAGTGGATCATCTAGCCCAGATGCGATGGATGTTGATACTCCTCCAGTTGTCCCACAACCCCAACCCCAAATTCCGACACAGAGCCCCAAGGCCAACGGGAATCTGCAAATCAATACTGAGCCACTCAAGAGAGCTGCGGCACCATCTCAATCTCCAATCGATTCTGAATTGAAGGTTGGTTTGGAAGACCTTAAACTTGAAGATATGCTATCTACCCTCGACTTGCCAAAACCTCCTTCTGCCCCGAGATACTCGCACGACAATCACAGTTCAATGGCACAAGGCATTTACTTATCGGCATTCACGGCTTACATGGGCGACTGGGATTTGTACTCAACACGCATGATGTTACATCTTGTCGCACGCAAAAATCAAAACAAATCGTTAGGTTCATTTAGATGGGAGAGCGACAAGGGTCTTGAAAAATACCGAATCGGCCTAAAAGAGGATGGAGCAGTCATGAGTCATTGGGTTGCCTCGATGGCATCGCATGATCAGGTGATGAAGGAATTTGCTATTCATAAGGAACGATTTTCAATGGCAGAAAACCGTGAGAGGGAGAGGCCAAGAAAGAAGACGCATTAGATGTGGAGGAAATGGTTTTGTTAATGATATTACTAATTCAGATTCGAGGATATTGAGACTTTTTTGTTATTTGGTCAGTATTATTTTATTCGATGGTGTGGTGGGGATCTTATTGATGGAATGAAATGGTGGGTGGATAGGAAGGAATGTGGTTGCATAAGTTAGAAATGAAAACATCTCCCAATTCCTCTTTTCAACTTTACCATAATTATTTTAATCGTTTCTACTTCTTCAATCCCAATTCCGAATGGTGAATATTACGCGTATCCATAGCACATATCCAACAATCAGGTTGAATAACTGTCTGCCATCTACTTATCTGTTATACCTTTGGGTATACAAACCACTTTTTCGTTCACATTTTGAGCTTCGC
>JWJA01000907.1:0-10275 GCA_000812885.1 Lanzia echinophila
AACAAACCAGTCAATCAGCATGCAGCAAGCAGCAAGCAGCAAGATAAAAATCATACGAAAAATGCATGAAAAATGCATTTGACAAGGACTCATTAAATGTTGTAGGTGATCCGATTCAATTGAATCCATCTTGCATCCTGTCTGCTTCGAATCATTCACATACGCCCTTCTTCTTACTTCTCTGTCATCTGCTCTCCTATATCGGATCTACTTTCATTTCATTATTTAAGGGAGTTGAAAGATCTTGAAACAATTCAAACCCGAAGGTCTTCTGCGTACCCCACTGTATTGAAATTTCCTTTCTACTCCTACCCTTCTCTACTAAATTCTCTCGCTGGCACATTCTTTTCCTTTCCCTGCACAAAAGATTTCAAATTTTCTTGTCGTCTTCTATTCACTTCCACTCCGCCATCACCATGTCTACCACAGATCCCAACACCAAACCCTACATCCCTCCATCTAGCATCCTCTTTCTTGGCACCTCTCTCTTCTCGCTTTCTACAGTTCTCTCACTGCTTCAACGCCCTCTTTACGCAAACACACACATAACCCTTCTCGACCGATCACCCTTTCCCTCACCCGACGCGTCATCTACAGATTCATCTCGAATTATTCGCGCCGACTACTCCGACCCTCTATACACCTCGCTCGCCGCCTCCGCTCAAGAGATCTGGCGACAGCAAGCCCCGCATCAACTTGGTGGTCAAGGCCGCTACACCGAAAGCGGATTATGCCTCACAGGCCATACATCCACCCCCAACACCGGGCTACACTATGTACGCAGCAGCTTCGTAAATGTCAGCAACCTGATGCGCTCTGCCGGCGACGCGAATGCCATTGAGGAACTTCCCACCGCAGAAGCTATACGCTCGAAATTTGGGACGGGGCCCGGAAGCGGGGAATGGGGGTATATAAACCACCGGTCCGGATGGGCCGATGCAGAAGCTTCGATTGTATGGCTGCGCAGCGAAGTTGAGCGGCTTGCTAAGGGACGCGTAACTTTCGTTGTCGCGGAAGCTACATCACTTCTGTTTTCGGCAGACGGGACGACGGTTCTAGGTGCAAAGACATCTTCTGGAACGACGTATACCGCCGATCTTACAATCCTCGCCACTGGTGCTTGGAGCAGCAAGTTTTTAGATCTGCGTTCACAGGTCAAAGCCACAGGGCAATGCCTCCTATACGTGGAAATTACGCCTGAAGAGGAGAAGAAGTATGCAGATATGCCTGTGCTGTTGAATATGAGTACAGGATACTTTATCATTCCACCGCGGAACGGTATCCTTAAGATCGCATGCCATGCACACGGTTATTCAAACCCAGTCACTATTCCGCATCCACACCCTTCTTCTTCCGATCCTGCCGAACAAAGCATAACGATCAGCCTCCCACGCACCACGTATGATGACGCTGCGAATGCGGTTCCCGCCTCAGCCCAGCGTAAAGCAGCTTCTGCACTTCGAGATCTCCTGCCAGATTTATCGCCACGCCCTTTTATAAGCACACGGTTGTGCTGGTATACAGACACGCCATCTGGGGAGTTCCTGGTGACCTATTGTGATAAGGCAAGAGAGGAAGGGGGTTTGGGGCTCAAAGGGGTGTTTCTGGCGACCGGGGGAAGTGGACATGGGTTCAAGTTTTTGCCGGTGTTGGGAGAGAAGATTGTGGATGTGATGGAGGGTAACGGGGGTGAATGGGAGAACAAATGGGCGTGGAAGGATACCGCATCGGGTTGGGATGGAGATGGAAGTCGTGCTGGGGAGAAGGGGTTGATATTGCCAAAGACGGCAACAGAAAGTAAGTTGTGAATTTGAAGATACGACTATGAGAGAATACGGGTGGGTACATGACGGCATTACGGTATATATATAGACTGCACATATCAGGCAATGCTAATAGACAGCGAGATGTTCGGATGATATGCTGAGTTGATATTCTCTATCTAAGCATAAAGCTACGAAGAAAATATTTCTCCATATCAGACATCAAAGTAATAAGAAACTCTCGAGCCAAACTAATTATGCAAAGCCTCCCTCATTTTCGTTCGCTTCATGAATATCATTATCCACTCAACTCCCTACTCAGGAGGAAACCCTCAAATTCGTGTATAGCCCATAAAATGAGAGGATCTCAAGTAACCATGAAGTCGTCACCACTGGATATTTTTGAAAGGATGAGAAACAACACAATGTTGAATCTCACATCGTATCACTGACCATTCAAGGTCTCGCTGGTTCGCACGCAACTTCCACCACTTTCTTCGCCGTGGTCTTTTTTTTTCTTCACCTCTTGGCCTTGATCGAGAGCCAGGTGATCAATACCTAAGAGGGTAAACTAACTATCTGGAAAAGCAATTAATGACGGCATCGTATGACCTGCGCACTATGCCATCCGTCGAAGGTGATGTGTGTTGTGCAATCTATGTTCTCTGGAAAAAGGACAAGCAACGCGCAAGCATGCTAAAATAGCACAAATGTATAAAAGAGTCCCTTCTCTGACTCTTTCCCCTCCTGGTACGCCGGTGCAATGCATAATGAGAATGGAAACAAATGATGACTACCAGATGAGTGTTGTGTCATGATCCGGTATTCGTCAGATGTAGCTTTTGTTCGTAATATCGTGAAATCGAAAATAAATAATTGTACAATTGGGAAATGGGGGAGGTGTTGGTACATCGTACGGTGAGTCGTGGATGATATAGTGAATGATCGAACCGCTGATGCAAATCGCCGAAGCAATTAGACTTTCTTGAAATCTTTATGGAGTTAGCAGATGCAAAGTGAATGGACAACAATTATAAAGTGGAGCATACCTTGAAGCACAGGGTAGATCATCTCGAAAGCTTGATAGATTTCCTCTCTTACTTTCGCACCAGTCAACACAATCTTACCACTTACGAAGATCAAGAGGACGATCTTAGGTTTCATCATTCTGTAGATCAAACCAGGGAACAACTCAGGTTCGTAAGAACTGAAGTTCATGTGGCGCGACGCAAGACCTTCCAAACGAATGGGGAACTTGATGTCGCAAGAGCCGACAATATTCTGGATCTTGAAATCGGTAAACTTGGCATTGAAACCAAGCTTCTGAATGATACGAGCATATTTGCGCGATGCCAACTTCGAATCGTCCTCCGACTTTGCTCCGGTGACGACCATCTTTCCTGATGCAAAGATCAAAGCGGTTGTCTTTGGTTCACGAATACGCATGATAACGGCAGCGAAACGCTGGGTAGGTTAGCAAATACAAGAATGGATATAGCAATCCTAGAGTCAGCAAGTACCTTTGGGTTATATTCAGCATTTCTCGCATGCAGGGCGATCGTCTTCAGGTCCAAACGGCAATCGAGATTAACCGTGGCAACGATGTTTCTTTACATGCAAGATAAGCCTCACGAAGCAATAATGAGGCGCAAGGGGTTATACATACTGCAGAGTAGGAACAATACCACTGACACCTTGAGTCGCACCGGGTGTAGCAGCAGGAGTCGCGGGAGTCACCCCATTTCCATTTGGAACTTGAGCTGCCTGCTGTTGAGTGCCATTCACTGAACCATTACGTTGCCCGTTTTGCTTGTCAGCTTCGGAGGAAGGTGGAGTGAGTTCACCAGCACCACCTGGAAACGACAAAGAACCCGGCGCAATAAATGTTGTTGCCTGAGCGGCGTTCGCAGGATGCGTTTGTATGGACTCCATGTTGATATTTCTCTGTCGCAAATTTATTTGTGAAAGAAAGATGGAGGAGCAGGTCTATTTGTAAGAGAAGATGTTAGATCGAGGTCGATAAAGCGTGTGAGTGAATGTAACGAGTAGGGTGATTCAGAGGGTAAAGAGGTAATGGTAAAAAGAATTTCGAGGAAGCAAAATCTTTTTTAAAAAAGATTTTAAAAGTGGGGCTCGAAGTCGACGGCGAAGGTGAATTTTTTGTGTTTGAAGGTGAGAAGGTGTTTTGGGGAAGAGGCAAACTCTTTGTTTATATTTTGATTTGAAATCGAGAAACAAGTAAATAAATAACCGTACCGTTTGTGGGAGATAAACAACTCAATGTCTCCCCTACAGTAAACTGCTCGACGATGTCTTTGACTTGAGAACTCTTTGATTCAAGTTCTTTTGTCAATAACAAAACCCACTGACTGATATGGTAATTGTTGATAATCAGTAAGTGTGTATAAGAAAACCTATTTTATTGAGTTCCCTTTTTTTGAATCTTCTCGTTGGCGCAAAAGCTTCTTGATGATGTGATGATGAGGTGGGGGGAAGAGGAGGTATAGAAAGGTACACAAGGCTATGTGTATGTATTTTGTCGATCAAGTAAGTTGATGTCGTCGCAAAGGAGGAGACACTTTGAGGATCGATCTTCTTGCTTTCTTATTTATTAAATGAATGTATAATACAAACTTGCACTATGATCTGTGCAGTTGTATAAAATTTCAAAGTGAAGATTTTTGAAATTGTTGAGGAAGTTGAAATTAATCTTCTTAATCGAAACCTTTTTTATTTCTTCTTCAAAAAAGGTATCTTGTCGTTATGAAGTCGTGATAGTTAGAAAGGTGTGTGTGGGGTATCTTTTTGTTGATAAAATAAATAAAAAAAGGTTAGTAAGGTTGTTAAGTGGTTGGAGTCGCAAAAAGTGAGGCAATTTTACGAACAACCGCTAGCGCCAAAAGGATTCAGAATCTTTTGAAAGGTGCGAGGCAAGATTACTTTATAGTACCGAATTTTCAAAGGTGCAAAAGGGTCACCGTAATTATGATCCACTTTTGTCAATCCTCTGGCGCGTTCTTTAACCAATAATATATAAGCTTACAACGATATCCCCTACCTTATTTTCTGAAACCATTGGGAGACCATTGAGCAAAAAAAAATTAAAATAAGGGGACCCGGCTCAATATTTATATGTGATAACGCGTCCTTGTTGTTATTTTTATTATTTTTTTGTTTGTGAATTGATTCATTTTAATAAATACACAATAAACCTTCTTTGAATTTTAAGAAGGTTTTATATGTATCATCATACTCTCCATTGTATTGTACTGTGTATATATCTTTTTTATTTATTTTTGAAGTACGGCAGAGAGATGTGATTCAAAAAATAATAAAATAAGTGGCACGGTTATTATAACCACCTATGACTGAGAAGGCGCGGATGGAAACGGGCGGGAAACGGAAATTGTGATGTGATAAGTAGCAGTAACCTGGAAAGAGCAATCAAAAATCAAGTTGGTGGAAGGAAAGTGAAGGAGGCAACGATATCGTAAATTATTGGTTGGTCATTCATTTTATCCAATTAAAATTCATCCTTCATTATTTTTTGAACTTTATGTACTTCATTTTCCTTGCTTAGAAAAGAGAATTAACGCCACACACCAAATACAATGGATTATTGGGCAACATAGAAATGGGTTAGGTATCTGGGTTGTATGCTTGTATGGGCTATGATATGGTACAAAGAAAGAATCCTACTCTATTTAGTATAGAACAAAAACTTGAATTTGGATTTCTTTTTTAATGGGGCTATTTTTTGCCTTTTGGGCTTTGCGCCGCTTTGTGGGAACATTATTCATGTCATCGGCTCGTGTTTAAACAAAGAAGACAATCTGGCTTTTTTTTTATATCATACATCATTATTTCTTTCTTGTTTTCTTCCACAAGTGCCGAATAACCTTTTCTCTTTTCTTATCAATAATCTATCAGCTTATATGAAGAGTACTAGTACTTCATAATGCTGAGCAAGTTAAGTTCTTCTAATAAGTTCTAACGGACGGACATGGAAAATAAAAGTGCGGTTAGTTTTTTTTTTTTCTAAGCAAAATTATTTTTAAATTGAAAATGTTGATTCGAATTCTCTTTCCCCTATTCATTCATTTATTCATTGATTTTCATTATTATTACCTACTGAGCCTCGCACTAAGAATGCAATAAATGTTATTTATATGCATAAGAATGCATAACAAGAAGGCTGAGAATATGCTATGCTATGCTATGCTATGGTATCCAGGTATGCAAGTCTTACATAGTTGCATACATTTTTTTAATGCATTATTTCATGGGTTCCGAAAGTGCTCCAGATAATTGGTTACTCCTTCTTAACACCCAACACTTTCCAAGGTTGGTGTCACTTGAACTGTGACTCATATTTTTTTAATTGTTGTACTGCAGTTGCAGAAAATAGCCACCGTACAGTATTGTGTACGTACACATGAAAATACTTCTCTTTCCAAGTTCCAAGCCTCCTCGATTGTATTCTCTCCCTTTTCCTAACGCCACAATCTTATTCTTTTTTCTTTTTCTCTTTCTTCCTTTGATCTGTTATCGTCGCCTTTGTCTTGAAACATGTACTCATCACTCTCATCAGCCCCTTTTCACAAACAAAGGGATTATTTAGCTGTATTATCATGCATGGTGTATCACGACGAATTCAGAAGATATTGCGATATTGATATTATTGGATAATCTTAACCTACGCTTACCGAGGTACTAGGTATACAGAAGTTCTACCTAATTATTCTGACCGAGTATACACCTAATTCTCACCAATTCAAACCCAAACTCTTCTTATAATCAACTTTTTACGGCATTTCCTTATCAAAGTTAGGGCGCCTGGATAAAATGGAGTTATTCATGCAAGATACTAGGATTTTCTCTCCAGAATCTCCACCATTTTTTTCTAGAGCCTCATGGATAAACCTAAAATCTTTCCCCATGATTTATACCTAACCTGTTAGAGCTTATTATTTACTAGATACTTAACTATTTCTTATCAAAATTATCAAAATTATCAATATTTTCTTCGGATGATTTGAGAGAGAAGGTCAAGCCGAAATACACACGGACACGGTCATTTTGATACATCTTGAAAGTCTTCTTAATGCCCCCCCCCCGCATTGACGAAACTACTAGGTATATCAACCATGTTCACATGCTAAAATAAAACCCCTTCCCCAGGTTTAGTAGAAAAATGCAACATGAATAGAATTACCGAGGATGATCAAATCTAGTAGTAGTCTATTCGATAGATCAGTTCATTCAAACTTCAAAGAAATTATCAGTCTGATCATCTGTCAACTTATTCGAATACCCAATTTCATATTAATGTCAAATATTTCCTTCGCTTCTAATACCTAGTAGGTATAACAATGTGTGTAGGGATTTCGGAATAGAAAACGAAGAACTTCAAAAGTACCGGGAATATGGAAATACCGATGTTAGATGACGTTGTACATTGCTAGGATTCACGGCCGTACCAAAATCTCAGAATACAAATTGAAAGATGTCGCATCTCGATCTGCGACAAAAATCTAGAAAGGACCGCCTATACTTTACGAACTTTAGAAGTTGTATTACCACTCACGATACACGATATCACAGAAGAATGCCTTGTATGGTCTGCAAGACTTACTAGAATGAACACGAGACGACGGGAACTATGGTTATTTGACATATTCCTCCTTGTCGAACAATATCGAAGAAGAAATCTGCAGTGGACCACGAGCCTCGAAATCACCGAGTAGCCATCCTAGAAATTAGGTGTGTGACCTTGACCTTGTTTTTCCCGACTCCGGACTGCGGAGCTGAACAAGGCTGGAAGCCTTGTTGTGCAGCTCAAATTCGATGATCATTTACAAATCGTATTGGATTTACGAATCAGAAAAGGTCGGCTATTAGATGTGTTTGGAGCCACAACTCATGAATTTAAGACTCGGAATAATAGATCGGGCTGAGAATCATAAATGAACGGAATCGACGGAGAACACGAGATCATGCCTCATCGGATGCGAGGATGTTGACGTTACTCGAGGCTATTATGTTGTACCCAGCGGCTGTTGTTCTTTTTCCTTTTTTGATGAGGCATTGCTTGTAGAAGTCTGTAATGACCAGGCAGCAGGGTAGTACTCGAGCTGGCTATGCAATTTTATTTTCTTTTCCTGTCAGCAGATTTTCATGGAAAAAAAAAACATCTTCAACATGAGAAACTTCTCCAGAATTCCTATAAATTTGCTCTATCATTCTACCTCACATGGAATTACGGTTCTAGGAAAGACTATTCTAGAGCTCAAATCCGACTCTATTATCCGGCTCCAGACTCTATGACGAGGTCTAGAAGTATATCATGGCAATTAAAGTTTGCTCTTATCAGCCTTCTCTCCCGCACTCTGTTTAAGCTTCAATACAATGCCGGTATAAATATAACTGTCGGCAGATATCGGATCTGGGCAACCAACTGAAGCTACACAATGGCCCACTTTTGAGATCTCGCATTAGTCTGTGCACTACGTCGGATGGGAACATTTACTATATTTATCTCATACCAGAAGATGAGTTCCGAGCTTGAGTTTATAAGTACCCTTTTACAGAACATCGTCTCCTTGGAGAAGGTCATATTCTACTCATATTTCATGAGCCGAGAATCCCCCAATATACCTTGCTGAACCAACTATTATCACCCCCATCAGGACTCGGACGACTTCTCACCTCCTCATCCTGAGGCCGTCGAGGCCAGAACCTCAAGACTATCGCTAAGATAGTGCTTCTCAGCGCTAACAATAGATTTCTGTTATCTTCCAATTTCAACATTTGAGCTTTTTTTCGGTAGCAACACTTGTATTCTACAGTAATAATCACAACAATGGCACAAAATACATACTGTCACCATTCTTCTTACAAGTATTATCATTGATACTGATGACCGCTCATTGGTGTCATATCTTACCATCATAATCGTGATCTCTTCATCCCATTATCATCCTTTGTTACACGGGATCTTGATGCCCTTGTCTTTGACACAGGACTGAGATTGAGCTTGTTACTGATGCAATCTGGCTCTGATATAAGCACTCATCTGATACTCTCTATTTCTGCCTGGTCTTGTATACTAGAAGCAAACCCAATATCTTCATCACATTCTAAAAATGCAGTGGTCATATACATGCTGTTTACAATACCTCCCCTCGAGTCCCACTTCATTTCACTTCAGTTCAACTCACGCACCCAAAACCGGCGTCAAAATCGCTACAGTACACACAAGAGCCAGAACTCAAACACAAAGAATAATTGAACTCTAACCTATGATAGCCCAATAACATCTCCACCTTCAGACCTTCTCTACGGCAATTTCTCGCACACCATCCAGGACCAGAATCTATACGTACAAATCCCATCCTCCCCATAACGGCAAAAATATTGTATATTCATCATCTCTCTCAATCTTCAATCCTTAGCAAATGAGAAATTTTCACCGTCAAAGTAAGCTTAGCCACTTAACTACTGTCATCCCCCTCCCAACCTCTCTCATTTCCATATACTTACTCAGCTTCCTGTAATAGGGCAAGATATAGATATTAAAATACATAGATGGGTAGGAAGAAGATGAATAAACTGAGTACTGTAGGCGGATGATAGGAAAGAAGTAAATGATTCCGCTGTCCATCAAACAACTCGAAATCATTAGTAAATTGAAAGTTTGTGGCGATGTGGTTGTGTTAATGGAATGAGCGCGGGGGGTTTTATACTTGTTTTATTGGGGGGTTGGTGGTGAGGGGAGGGATGGTTGTGGATCCAGAGAGGTTTGGATTTTGGGGGGATGTTTGCTAGGGTGGAGGGGGAAAGAATAGAGATGCAAATGCAGATCCCGCAGATTTGTTGGTTTGAGAAGCTGTGATTCATAGGTGAGGATATAAATCTATTATTGGTAGTATTCACTTCCTCATCTTTTCACACCTTCCATCCATCAATCCTCTATAGCTGCTCTAGTGAACCAGTTATCTTGTTCGGTTTTCTCTCTTCGCTGCGCAATCGGAGATATAACGCAGGTGTGTAGTATAAATACCTCTTCCTCTTTTCTTCCTCTACTCCTTGACTATCAATCTCAACCAATGAATTCTGACAACTCTAATGAGGTGGCTGCTGGAGTGAGTAGCTGACTGTTGGTATGTGTGTGAAGGGGGGTTTTCTGGCGGAGATGAAGATGAGGATGTTGTTTGTTTTGTGCTATTGTTGTCATGTTATGTTGAGATGATGAGATTTACCGCAATGGTTGTGAATGTATGTACGCTTGATGAGAAGAATGATAGCAATAGTAGTTGGTGTCGTTGCTGTATTTGTCGAGAGTGAATGTGAAAGTGCATTGTTACCGTCACTTTATCCAATATTCTCGCTGTTTGATTTTGTTAAACCGCCCTTCAAAACCTCACTTTATAAGTTCTGCTTCTGATTGTATTTTTGATATCTATATTATACACACAGCACCATACATCCAACAAACCAGTCAATCAGCATG